>APFE031759258.1:70423-88374 GCA_000404065.3 Pinus taeda | reverse complement strand
TGTTTATTATATAACATTAATATTAGCTTTTAAACATATAATATATATCATTAGTAATAACAAATTAATATTGGAAACAAATTATTTGTAACATCATTATAATATTAATAATATTTAGAAAAATAATATTTGTAATGTTATAGTGGTGAAATCTAGTTGAATATGCTTAGTCATAATATTAGGATTAAGTTTAGGTTTTATAATATTGGGTTTGAGATTAGGGTTTATAATATTGGGTTTAATACTAGGGTTTATAATATTGGGTTTTATACTATGGTTTAAAATATTAATCCTAACATTTAATATAAATCTCATGCTTTTATAATCTTGGTTAACTATGGTCCAATCTTACATTGTGAACAAAATTGTCTCAATATGAAACCAACTATTATGAACCATGGTCAATGATGGTCCAATGTCACATTACAAAAAACATTGTCTCAATATGAAAATCAATCATGGTCAAAAATTTTCAACCATCATCAACCATGGTCCAATTTTACATTGTCACAAAGGTTGTCTCAATATGAAATTCAATCATGATCAACCATGGTCATCATTAGTCCAACGTCGCATTCTATCAAAGATTGTCTCAATGTTATAATCAACCATGGTAAACCATGGTCAACCATGTTTATTTTAGGGTTTATAGTATTTATTTGAGGGTTTATATACCTATGGTTTATAATATTGATCCCCTGGGTTTAATATTATTCCATTCGGTTTATAAACCCTTATTTTTTTAGTATTAATCCCTTAGTTTTATAATATCAATCTGTTGGGTTTATTAATCTCAGTGTTCATAGTCCTAGGGTATAAAATTATTTATATGGTTTATAACATTAACCCTTGGGTTTAATGTAAATCCCTTGTGTTTATAATCATGGTCAACCATGGTCCAATGTCACATTGTGACAAATATTTTGTCAATATGAAAATCAACCATGGTGGAACATTGCATTACGACAAAGGTTGTCTCAATATGAAAATGGACCATGGTTAAGAATGTTTCTTTTAGGAATTATAATATTTATCTTAGGGTTTAAATACTTTGGATCTAAATATTAATCCCTTGGGTTTAATATTATTCCTTTGGGTTAATAATATCAATCTCTTCGATTTATTAATCTAAGGATCCATTTTCATGGGGTATAATATTATGCATAAGGTTTATAATATTAATGCTAGGCTTTAATATAAATCCCTTGGGTTTACATTCATGGTAAACCATTGAAAACCATGGTGAAATGTCACATTGCAATAAAGATTGTCTTAATAGGAAAATCAACCATGGTCAACAGCGATCCACCCTGGTCCAACATCGCATTGTTAAAATTATTGTGTCAATGTGAAAATCAACCATGGTCGACCATGTTTATTTTAGGGTTTATAGTATTTATATTAAGGTTTATAATATTAGTCCTTGGGTTTAATAATATTACCATGGTCAACCATTTTATAATGTCGCATTGTGACAAAGATTGTCACAATATAGATATCAACCATGGTCTAATGTCACATTGTGAGAAATATTGTCTCAATATGAAAATCAACCATGGCCAACCATCATCATCCTTGGTCCAACATTTCATTCTAACAAAGATTGTCTTAATGTTAAAATCAACTATGGTAAACCATGGTCAACCATGTTTATTTTAGGGTTTACAATATTTATCTAAGGGTTTATATACTTATGGTTTATAATATTGATCCCTTGGGTTTAATATTATTCTGTTGGGTTTATAAACACTTAGTTTTTTAGTATTAATCCCTTGGGTTTATAATATGAATATTTTGGGTTTATTAATCTAATTGCTCATATTCCTAGGGTATAAAATTATTCATAGGGTTTCTAACATTAATCCTTGGGTTTAATATAAATCCCTTGTGCTTATAATCATGGTCAACCATGTTCAAACATGGTTCAAACTCACATCGTGACAAAGGTTTTGTCAATATGAAAATAAACCATGGTGGAATGCCGCATTCTGATAAATTTTGTCTTAATATGAAAATAGACCGTGCTCAACTATTTTTATTTTAGGGTTTACAATGTATATCTTAGGGTTTATATATGTTGGATCTATAATATGAATACCTTTGGTTTCATATTATTTCCTTGGGTTTATTAATCTAAGGATTCATATTCTTAGGGTATAATATTATTCATAAGGTTTATAATATTAATGTTAGGATTTAATAAAAATCCCTTCCGTTTATATGCATGGTCAACCATGGTGCAATGTCACATTGTGGCAAAGATTTTCTCAAGATGAAAATCAATCATGGTCAACATTGGTTGACCCTGGTCGAACATCGCATTATGAGAACAATTTTGTCAATCTGAAAACCAATCATGGTAAACCATGGTCAACCATGTTTATTTCATGGTTTATAGTATTTACCTTAGGTTTTATAAACCTAGGATTTATAATATTAGTCCCTTGGTTCTAATAATATTCCCTTGTGAATATTATTCCCTTTCGATTTTAGTATTAATCCCTTGGATTTAATATACCCTTGGGTCTATTATATCAATCTATAGGGTTTATTAATCTAAGGTTTCATATTCCTAAGGTGTAATATTGTTCATAGTGTTAATAATATAATTCTTTGGGTTTAATATAAATCCCTTGGGTTTATAATCATGGTTAGCTATGGTCAACCATGGTCCAATGTGGTGAGCCCTGGTATTGCACCAAGAGTGATGCAACTCCCAAGGGATCCTCAACTCTATTTATCAACCCAAGGTTCGTACAAACTTCGAGGTGATAGTGCTATATACACTGTAGATGTGATTTTATTTCATGCCACTCTCAACTAGGAAATTTGAACAATAGTGCCCCAAGACCATTCTTTCTACTGAATTAGAAGGACACTAACTAATGAAGGTGCAATTCAGAAGCTATCTCTAACGATAAAAAGGAAAATACTTTTTAAACCTCAACTTGTAAAAGTTATTAACTTGTAAATGTTATTGAATTAATTCACGAAAAGACGAGAACTACCCTACTTATAGAAAGGGAACTACATTATCTTGCAATCAACCATATTTCTACCAAATCTATTTGTAGATAGGAAGCTAACCTACCAAATCATAACTCAAGATTCCATGCATCATCTATCTATCTCACACTTTCATATAAATCAATGTTCTAGTTGTGTTAAATCTGTGATAAAGAAACTAATGCTATTCAATTTTGCAGTGAAGGGAAAGGATGGTTGGAATGGTATAGGTGTTGCCTTTGATCATGGAGACACATATGGGGATCAAACTACTTCTAAAGTCAAAATTGCATCACAGGGCAAATCATATGGTGAAATAGGTTTCTATAGGAACCCTGTATTGCTACAGGAATGCCTGTAATGCTACAAGAAGGTTGTTGAGAAAGTTTAGGAGGTAGGAATGAGGGGTTCAAGGGATAGTAAGGTGTATGGAGGTTGGGGTAGATGGATGAAAGGTAACCAACACCCCTAGCCAAGCTTAGCACCTTAGGAAGGCCTTTTTTGAACTAGGAGAGCTGCTCACGGTGACGTAAGGGAATGAGCTCAAGAACATAATTTGGGATTCATCAAAGAGGGCGAAGAGGTTCAAGATGGATATGGTGAAAGGACCCTTTTCTTCATATCCAAACAACCCTGCAATATCACATGCACAAACCTTTCTATCATTTATAAAATGAAACAACTAATAGTGGAAAAGGTGAGTTGAATTTAAATATCATCTAATATATGCCAAAACAAATTATCTAGTCAATAAATAAACTCCTAAGCTAGAGTAAGCACATGCAAAACAAGATAACTAATATAGACCTTCTTCCAAGAAATCATAAACATAGTATTTTTGGACAATGATTGTGGATCCTTCCATTCAATTTCCCATGGGAGAGTTGACATAGAGGCTACAATCAGAATATTTTGAGGGGTTATGTTCTAATCAAATGTGGAAATCTAATAAGCACTCTAAGCTAAAAATAAATACCAATACATAAGAGTGACCTAAGTCACTAGGGTTGGGCCCAAACACAAGAGCCTCAGCCTTCTGCAACTAAATCGGTGATTAATAAATAAAAAAACTTCTCATTATAATTTCATCAATTTCAAACACATCACATAACCAGTCAAAAATAATAGTTTCAAGTGCTTAATATCAATAGCTTCCTTGTTGAAAACAAATTTAGAGTCCTAATGATCTCTTTTCCATGTTTATTTATACAAGAGGGTAGTTACTAACATCTCCCTATAAAATAGGAATGTTTGTCTCCAAAAACTAGAGAAAGGTGGATATTGGTCTTCTTTAAATACTCTTGCTTGGCTTCTAATGACCTCATCTTTCTTGGATGCCAATTACCTTGAGATAATGAGAGAGAGTGTGGTGATTTTGGCTAATTGAGGGAGTTAAGGAGATAGAAAACCTCATATAATCTCTCCTTGATGTCTACTCCGATATCCTGCATTGCGATCATCTAAAAAATGATCCATTTCCTAACTTTAAACCATATTAGGCCACATGATATATAAAAACATATTTTACCCTTCTCACTTAGCATAATATAACAAAAATTGTAAATAAATGTGAGAAAGAGATAGTTCTAAAGCTGGAGCATGGCATTATGACCCTTATGATGTACCTATTGATGAGACTCATCATCACCCCCCTACTAAAATTGTTTCTCATCCTCTGAGCAACTCAATCATTTATGTCCATTTCTTCCATGGCCCTGGTGGCCTCTCTGACATCCCAAATTTCCTCAGATGGTGTTCCTTCTTAGGGATATAATATTGCATTATTTTCTATCCATGTCCACTCCTTCTTATCCTTTGCTTCATTTCTTCCTTCGTGTAGGCCTAGAAGCAAGAGTGGAATGAGCTTGCGGCCAATCCAATTTACTTTTAATCTTTGCATGATTCTTTTGTACAGGGTTGTCCTCTCCAATGAATTTCATAGCCTTTCAAGAGAGTGATATTCCTTGATCTAGAGACTATGGGGCAAGGCATTCCATCTCCTCTGGAAATCTTGCTAGCTTTCTGTCCCCAACAACCTGAGTGTGTCTTCAAAATGTGAGATGGATTGCTCCTGGGTGGCAAGGTATTTGGGTTCTAGGTCATCATCATTGGAGATAATGATATGATTGCTAATGACTACCATTGGGCTTATTAACTATACCCTAATATATAATGGTTCCTTTTCTTCCTTTGCCATGACTCTTTTTACTTCCTCAACTCTTTCCTCCTCATGAGTCGTCCAGGATGCTAGGGCCATCAGCTATGTATCCCCTAATTTTTTATTGGGATCCCAAATATTCATATTAGTCAAGGTGAGGTTATGAATGTAGAACTCATCCAATTTCGCTATGTTTTCTATGCTAACTTGATTGCAAAAAACATGAATTGTTTGTAATCTTGAAATGGCATAGACCCATGTTGTGCTAAGGTTTTGATTTGGAATTGCAACCATTTCTATTTGAGAAAGAGTGCATAATACTTGGATGGATGTTTTCACGGTAATGCCTCCACGTATAGGCTTGCCATTATGGCTAGTTGAGTTTCCTTCTCCTGTAGCTTCTTCCTCAACCACCTATTTTCTGCCTGTAACTTCTCCTTCATTGTGGACACCCTCTCTCTTAGCTCAATTAATTCTTTTCCCATTTCAAGGACCTTTTCTTCCATGAGTCCCACATCTTCCACCTTCTTAGACTCATCAATTTACATCCATTTTTGGTTTCTTCCTCTTTCTGCTTCTAGCTCAAAGAAAGTGGGACTGTAAAGTTTTGGGGCATAATTATCCCTCCATTGAATTTATAATAGGAGCTTAGGCTATATTTTGAACTGGGCTCCTGGATCTCTGGGAATTCCCTTTCAAATTTCTATGGGGAAGATGATACCTCTTGTAGTTGTTATGTTACATTTTTCCCCTCTTTTTGCTCATTCTTCCCCTCCTGTAACATCCTCTGCTCCTCCTGTAATACACTTTGTTTTTCCTGTATCATAATCTTCCCCTCTTATAGCTTCCCCTTTTCTTCTTGATGGAGGGTGGTAGGTGTCTTGGGTTGTTTGAGGGAGGTTGATATAGTTGTGGGCCTCCTTAGATATGTTATAAGAGTCTTTTTTATGGATTGGTGAGAGGAGACCTCTTCGATTTTTCTTTCAGTAGGCCTCACCTCTTGTTTCTTCCTTGGGGACTGTTCAATTGTGATAGGGGCCTTTGCGGGATTTTGTGGCCTCCCTTTATTGATCTTAGTTCTTTTCTTGGTCTTAAAGTATAAGGGAGATTTCCTTTATCTCTTCCTTTTAGGTTTGACTAGGGTGATCAAGGTAGCTAAAGTTGTAGCTACCTCTTTTTTAATGGGTCTTGGAGACAAACTTACTTGCTCTAGGGATATCTCTTTTTCTCTAGGCTTAGTAGTCTTCTCAGGACTTGATGTTTCATGTTTCTCCTCCTCTTTCTCTTTATCTTGTTCTTTTCCTACCCCTCTCTTTAGTTCTTCCATTGTCCAATCTACATCTATTTCTCTTTCCTATTCTTCTAACCCTACTTCTTCTTCCTCTATTGTATTTTCCCTTCTTATTCTTGTTCCTATTTTTTTTCTCTCTTCCTCCAACAATAGAAGCTAGGGCCTCACCTGGTGTGAGGGTTTGTATGTCAATGAAGGCCTCTCTATCCATGTCTATGAATTTGGACCAAAGGACAAGATTCTCAATTTTTTTAAGGCATCCATCACTATCAGTTTAATGAGGCCATGGTGGCCTAGGTGTCGAAGTTTTCCCTCTCTCACTTTTTGACACATGTCCCTGATGGACTGTAGGAGGAAGTATGGAACACTAAGTCTTTGGTCCAGAGGCAGTTCTGATTGAAATATGATTTCATGAAGTAATCTAAAGTGGTAAGCATAGAACACACCAAACCTTCCCTTACAAGGGATGTATTTAAAGATAGATAGGCCACCTAATCCCAAGGATAAGGTAGGCTTTCCCTCCTAGCTTCATTCTTGTCCTTGGCATGATTTTTGTTAGTAGTGAAGAAGTTATTTTTAGAAGTGGCATTGGTGGTTTTTTCTTCCTTACCCCATTTGATCCCCAAAGGTAGGGTTTTCGCTCTACTAATTAGTTTATAGTTGAGTGAGATAGATAACCCCATCACCACAGTGGTGACACTATCTTTTGTTTGTGAGTTCAAGTCCATGGAAAATTCAAAGGCAATCTCATCATCATATCCTTTCAACAACTCAAAGAATCCTAGCCATTGGTGTCTTCTGAAAATTTCTATCACAGGAGGGTGTAGATGGATTATTTTGGTATTTGAGGGCTCCCTTCTATTGAATCCTCCCCCCATCTCTTCTCTATGTTTTTATCCAAGTGAAGGAGATACACTTCCTTTAATATATTTAGTGTATAATTTAGTGGTAGTTGATGAGGCTCATCAATGGGTAAAATATATGGACCTTAATGCACCTCCAACGTACTAAAATCAAATCTTCTCATAATTATTTACATGTTTTAATTATATTTTTTTTAATGAGATGATTAAAATTAATATGCCATGTCTAGTGGTCCAATGTGCATTGATTACAAGTTTTGGGAGCAAATTATGGCTAGTTAGGGTGCAATAACTCAAATGAGACAAGAAGGAGATATTATAGAAGATGGTATCTCCCTCATTAACTCCTCATTCACTCGAAGAACCCCCAATCAAATCACAACAGCTCAGAGTTGCAAGAAACCAAGTTATGGGGATCATTGGCAGCCAAGTCAGTGATAGTTAAGAACCATTTAATCTCAAGATTGGGAGCCAAGCCTCCCTAGAGTTATGGAATTTGTTGGAAACTTCAGTTGTATAAATAAATATGTCTATATCCTCATTAGGATTTGGATTTTTGTGAAATACAGCTAAGTAGTTTTCGAGTCGAAGGATTTTGACCAAACACTATTATGTATTTTTTAATATGTTAACGAAAATCAGTGACATTCCCTTAATCCAACATTGACTTGACTTAGAGGACTGAAGCTCTTGGGTTAGGGCCAAACCCTAGAAGTAGAGGTTCCTCTTACTATACTTGTATGCTTGGGTTATCTCATAGATTAGTTGTTAAAGTGATTTTGGTGTTGTTAAATTGCAAGCATTGGTATATTTGATTAGTTTGCTTCCATTTGAGAAGAGCTTTAATAGTATCATTATAGGGATAAGAAAATATTCAAAAGAGGCTGATAATAGGTGGATCTTACCTCATTCCTCCCTTCCTGGGACCATGGCTTCAGGAACAACTCCCATTCAGCCAAAAAAGACAGAATTCTGATTTCTTATGAAAATTAGGTTTTTTCTGCGTATTAGGTCATCATCTTTCAATTTTAGAAGATAGGTTGAATTTGTCATTTCTGATATCTTAAGACTTGCATTATATCTCATGTTTCTACCATAATAGGTTTCAATCATTCCCATGCATAAACTTGGAACATAAATGATGCAAATTCTTTTGTCTTATATTTTTGTAAACCCTTCTTGTTTTGAGATGATTTATGGATAAATTCCTACAATGATGTATATGTTGTAGGAGTTTCTACATTTCAGGAAGACCTTATGTCATCAGCCTCAACCAAACCATATCCATCCATGATTGCCAAAGGCCACTAAGTTCTAAATTTGAGCTATCGTTTTACAAGGACAACTTGCCTTGCTTATTGAGAAAATCCAACCATCATAAAACTTTGGTTTGAGTTCTGAGTGAGTGCCTACCACTCCCTTGCCTTATTTCTTCCATTACTCATTGTCCCTAAGTTCCATACCACCTTCCAACCTACTCCATATGCTTTCATCATGTTCCGGTAGGAAAATAAGGGATCCTCTAGGTGAACTAGGACATCTTGTAGACATCTTGTAGGAAAACATGTAGTGTCCTGTTTTAAGCCTGAATTGTGAAAACATCATCACCAAATCTAGGAGTAGAACCCTCCTTTCCTCCCAATCCATATGAACCATTGCACTCATATCCCTCCACACCTATCTCACCTACCATGCAACCAAGAAGTATTGGCATTTATATTTTTACAAAAAGATAAAAGGAAAAAGGTTTTATATTTTTTGCATGAACACAATAGTTAAGTGCTTGTTTAGATCAAACTTCATGCTTTGGTTAGTTAAGATTTCATATGCGTTAAATTAGAATTATTTTGAAAGCAATGTATATTAAAGAGTAGCTATATGAGTTACGTGTTTTGTAGGAATGTATTTAAGTCTTTCATTGATGTAGTAAGTAGAATTTCAATTCTCTTAATTAGGGTAAAATTCTCCTCTCTCAATTGGTAACCAAACTTCTTCTTAATAAATAGAAGGTTGGTTTGAGAATCCCTAGTGATCTATTGCCCCAGCTCAACAGTGACAAAGAGTTGACTGATTACATATGTTTGTGTATACAACACTGTCACATTCAAGTTTGTATGAACCTCAAGTTGATGAAGTAAAGTTGGTATCTCAGGAGTTGCAACATCCTTGCTGCAATACTGGTGCTCATCACTTTCTGGCACCATTGTTAGGGAGGTATTTTAGTAGATGTTGTTAGCTCATAATTTTCTCAAGAAGTTATTAGAAGAAATAAAATGACCAAGGTAACCACAAACAAACTTTTAAGCATAGGCTCTAGCAAGCCTATGGCTCAGAGAGGGCTCCCTCTATATGATTTAGCTTTGTTTATTGGGATTTTAGGCTAGTTATGAATGTTTAGGGGGGGGTTTTATTTGTATTGAAGATTGGCTGGTGGAATCCTTGAAACAGATGGATAGAATGATGTCTTCAGACTATTGGGCTATGGAGTCAACTGAAGGGCAGCAGAATTGGATCAACTCACTAAAGGGAATGTTAAAAGGGCAAGCTAGCAGAGTAAAGTGTAGGTCTTTGGGACAGAGGGGTGAAATGGTTTGAACCAGGGTGAGAGAGCAATTAAGAATTCTCAAACTAGGATTTAAACAAAGAACAGAGGGTCTTCGGAAACTAAGGAGCAATTAAGAATTCCTTAACTTAGATATTAGTTGAAAACATTTAAATGCCTAACTGTTAAAACAGAGTGTAATTAAAAAAATTCTAAGATATTGCTCCAGTTATAGCATTTATATTACATAAATACATTAAATATTGTAGCATAACTTAGAGAAAAATAACAACAACAAGAGAAAAAACTTGTCTGCACTTTTCTCAACACATGAACCTTGCGAAATATATGGTCTTTATTCGTTAATCCAGCTTGGTGGTTCAATCAATGCTCCAATGGCTTTACAGTCTTTTGATCAAGAAGTCGATACAAATGTCTAAGAATCCACACTACATACTTCGAATTGTGAAGTATTTATACAAAAATTATTACAAAATATCTCAAACTAACTTGAGATTTAATCTAGGAAATACAAATATATTCCATGCTAGAAGATAATGACAACTATTGAACTTCTTCATGTTGTCCCTTTTATTGTTGTGCTACTAGCCTTTATAGTTTGGTTTGTAGCCTTTTATGCTCTTTGATGTTTGAACTTTCACGCTAGAGGCTTTAGTTACTTTTGGCTTTCATCTGATACTCTTTGACACTGAAAATCTTTAATCATGTTGACCTGCCTTTACCTTTTACTCTACTGACCATACATTAACCTTTTTGCTACATTTTACTATAGTAAATCAGTTTATTTTTCCCATAATTCAGTATCAGGTAACTTGATTTTCAACATCCTCCTATATATCTCATCTGCCTCAGTGTACTTAGCAAAAGTAGGCCTAATGATGAATAGGTGGTTCACCTCATGCTCAAGGAAATATAGGTTTTCAAATGTCTGGTAAAGAACTTTACCTATTGGCGATGCCTTATCGATGATGTACTGGTCTGTTCTTTAGCTAGCTCTCTAATTTTGTGGTCATAATCCTATTTTGTCATGAGCTTGTCATTTATGACCAAGGGACTGGGTAACCCTTTCTCTCTCAAAATTTGAAATTTGGCCATAAATCTATCACCTGCTACCTACATATATTGACACTTGTCCTCCAAGTTCAACATTATGTTTCTCTTGGAAAGGATCTTTCTTACCTCCAAAATTGTTTCTATCCTATCCTTTGTATCCAATTCCTGAATTTCATGCTTGTTTTTACTGTTGAGGAAGTGGATAAGTCTGGTTTCATCTTCAGGCATGTCCCCTAGTTCTTCTTTGACTTTTTGGATATCTTTTGTAACTATCTTTATGAGGTCTATCTATTCAAAAATCACTTGAATAGACGGAAAAATATCATTGAGAGAGTCAATGATATTGGCCCATAATAGTTCCTTGGCCTAACCAAGGGGTTCTTTTAGTATTAGATCTTTCTCCATGGCCTTTAATATTTCTTTCATTCTGGCAGCTTTCTGCACTTCTTCCTTGTGCATGATCTTGTCAAGCCTACAATCCATTTCCAATCTTGTCACCTTTTCTTTTAGTTTGTTAACTACTATAGCCTGAATAGACATTTCCTCCATGGCTCTCACTAATTTTACTGCTTCTTCTCTTGATGCACTTGTTGTTGATGTAGACTCTATTGAAACTGATTGTGTTGCAGGCATGGGAGTTGTAGGAGCCAATGAGGCTTCCAACATTGATGGGACTGTTGTTGAGACTGTTGGGATGACATTTACAGATGTAATGGAAATATCACTTTGCTTCAATTGAATTAAAGTTTCCAATTCTTTCTTTGTCTCCCTTAACTCATCATTAAGTTTTAGTACCACGTCCATCAACTCTTCATGTCTAGCTTGGTTTTCTAAGACCTCTTGTGTTTGGGGATGTTACAGTTGAGGTATCTTCAATTGTTTTTTAGTGTAGCAATGTCATCATTCTTTCTCTTAATCAGCTGCTCTGTGGCTTTAATATATTTGGGATCATGTCCCAACTCAATCACTAAGTCTTCCAAAGACTTGATTCTAGTATCCTTGGCCTGTGAGGAGGCCTTCTCTAATTGAAATTGAGTTGAGATATTGATCAATGAATTCTGTAACTGATGAGAAACTATGGCTTTATTTGTGAGGGTGGAGCATATCATCTCTCTAACATGTTTATGGAACTCAATTTGGTCTATGGGATGAATATCCCTTGCTAATACCTCAAAATAAATCTTTTTATAGTCTGCTGATGTCCTTGGTTGTTATGCAGTTGGTTTTATGAAGGACATTTGTAATTTTCCCTCCTTGATGTCAAAAGCTGACATCAACCTTGTCTGATTGGTAGGTGTGAGTTTGAGATATTGAGCATAAGTTTGGGCCTTTAGTTTCTCATTTATCATCTTGATCTATTTATATCTATCTCTTATATCCTTATCCTTATCTCCAGGTCTACTGAATGAGGATACTTCTACACTTAGTTGCCTTTCCAAAATCTGGGTCTGTGATGTGGAGGGCCCCTGTGTTTCTCCAGATGGAGTTATGCCTTTACTTCTGTCTAGCTCAATATCAGTTATTTCTACTGAGCCTTCTGTGTCTTCCTGCTCTAAAACAGGATTGAATCTTTGCCCCTTGCTCTGACTGGTCTCATGTTGTATATTTTATGTTCCTATTCCTGAACTTGAGGGTTCCTCCCTAGTCCTTTTGGGGTTCTTCTGCTCATTCTAAGGGGTTTTCATGATTGGAGGGGTACTCATGGTTGCTTCTTGTTGTTCAGGTACCTGCAAAAAGAACTCTTATCAAATTGTCTTTCTAAGTCACATAAGGTGTTCTCTACCTCTACCCTTGTACTGTCTCTGTCTACAAGAGTATTTTCCACCCACTCAGATTGATTGGCATATCTTTCTATCTCTAGTATGGGGTGGTGAATATAAGGTCCCAACTTGACCTTCTTTCTTAATCTGGTCACAAATTCTTGAGGGTCATACCTCCACGTGAAACTCTTTTGAAACTTCATTCGCTGCAAAATTTGGTCTGCCTCCTCCCCTACCTCTCTAGAATTACATATGAAGGGGTCTAACTGGTTTTTTACATTGAATTATGATCTTTTCTTGGCCGACAAAAAATTTATCTCATTAGAGTTCATTATTTGTCTAGTACTCTAGAAAAAATAACCTCATGGGGAAGTATTTGTGTAGTTTATATGGTGCAAGCTTGCAACCATAAATTGTTATCTCTGTGTGGTTTTGGTAGAGGTACTAATCTCCCACTTTTCTTAGTTTAGACAATTGAAGGACCCTTTTGATCTCTGGACTTATCCTGGGTGGAGGGCTTCTTGTGAGCATAGTCATGACTTGATGAACAAAAGAATCTATGAAATATGAATAGGTATATGGTGACTGAAACTTATGGAATAGTGGTGTCCGAAAAATGACAGACATGGGCTAGCCTTTAGTATCCATCTTCTGAAGGGAAAAAGGAAATCTGTCTGGTTCATAGTATAGGAACATATGGTAGAGGACAGATGAGTATTTAAACACTCTCTCATTATGCATCTTGGTGAACTGTTAATGCATTCTCTCAGCTATGAACTCAACATAATTGTAAAAAACAATAGGATGTTGTCCTGGGGTATAAATTGACATGAAAGCCAGGACAAGTTCATCAACAAGTTCATTAGTGGAGCAGCAGAGAACACATGATAACATGGTAATGATTTGTTTGCCCCTTTCAGAGAGCATGGAAGAAACATATGGGGGGGGATTTTAGGAATGTGTTACTCTTCAATAATGAAACCTTGGAATAATTGAGCCAGTCTATAGGGACTTATCTTGGAATATTGGTCTAACAAATCCCCAATTAATAGTGGGGTCAAGTTTGGTCTTGGTTGGAGTTGCAGCATTTCATTTATGGAATCAGCTGTAATGGTGAAAAGAATCTTTTTGATAGGGGACATATTAGCTCTTTGGCTGCGAATGTAATAGGCATGGCCTTGATGGACAATTTCAGGGAAAATATGTACCTCTGGGAACTAGTATTTGAGAAAATCTGACTCCCAAAGGCCAGTATCGTCAGCATAGTTGAGGAATCTGTCTCTACTCGAACAATGGATTTCAAGCAGAAGGTTCTAGGTAGATGTATCCTTAATTTGGAAATCTTGGTCAGCTAAGGGAAGGTGGTCGAGGTCCAAATGGGTAGTTGTGGTACGTCTAACATCCAAGGCAATAGGGGAAGCCATAATTTATTTATTGTGGATTTAAATTTGGCTTTACAAGTTTAATTTAGGGGTTTTGAATGAAAACTAGAAACTTTCAAAGGTTTTGGCCATGGGTCTTTCAAATTTAAAGCATTTTCCAATTAATTTTACTTGATTAAATTACTTCACAAGCTTAATGTTTTCCAAACTTGAAAGGGCGAGTGGTAATTTGTGGTAAAATACCTGGAATCAGGTGAATTGTCTCCAAATTTTGAGTTCACTGCAGCTGTAGAGGTTTGAATGGATCTGGTATGGACTAAGAGGTCAACTAGGGTCTCTGCAACCTTCTTCAGGGATGAATTCAAAGTTTAAGTGGTGAATTTGGCGTTTGATGGAATCTCATTGGTTTGCAAAGGTTTATAGAGAAAAAGAGTGAAAAAAGATAAAAATGGGCTTCTTGGCCTTTATATGGAGTAATGGTTATTTTTTGGTGGGTGGTTTTAAATGAACAATAGGTGGTTTGGAGAGTTGAGTGGGGAGGCGGTTTCCCAGGCCATCACACCACTTATGGAGGTTGGGTGGTATTTCAAAGGGGTCTCCCAATCTACTCCAAAGCATGGCATGTAGCAGTTGGGGTGCCGGAGAAAACTGCTTCATCAGGCGGGTGACGGTCGGTCATCGGGCGCGGCCGATATAGCTGTGGGCCATTAGATGGGACACATTTTGTTTCAACGGTAGTCGAGTGGCAAAATTGTGTGGAGGAAATGAGCAGGAGTTTGGCAGTGGGTGGGCAGGGGGATTAATCACGACAGTTTGTGATTAACGTGGGGTTAATCACGAGGTTAGGGGATTGGGTGGAACTTGATAATGGGATTAACTTAGGTTTAATGAGATTTGGTAAATTAAGTGGGTTTTGTCGAGATATGGGTTAGATTATATAGTTTATATTAAAACTAAGGGTGGGATTATTTACTTATGGGATTTAATTAATATATGGGAAAAGGGTTTCATCGAGATTTATATAATAAAATTAGAAATTAATATACAAGTGATGGACAGAGGGGACATTCCCTTAAGTAAAAATGTAAAGTGTATGCATTTCGCGCACTTTACTTTATACTTAGGATAAAAGTTTTTTTCATGGGTTTTTGAGTGAAATAGGATTTACATGGGGGGTTTCCACCTTTCCTAGGCAAAAGAGTTTTAACCTTAGGGAAAAGGGTTTTATTAGGGTAATGAGGGAGGGAATGGATTTTATGAATAGGATTCTAGCACTTGATGTCCATAAGTCATTAAGTTGAGGGTTTGGTCCCTCCAAAAGTTAGATAAATGGTCTGAGCCTCTTTGACTTAAAGGATTTTAAAGTGGTAGAGAATACTTATAGATAGGAAATTAGTAAGTAAGGGAAAAATGAATAAGGGGCAGTTAACCATATTAACTTGCAAACCTTTTCTTCCATAATTTGATCATACATACAGAAATATGTGTCTAGCATGATGCATTTGTTTTGATCCATTCAAGTTTACACTTTAGCAATCTTTCTTATACGTACCCACTACTTACCCTACCATTTTTCTTCATTTATTTGGGTGCATTTAGGTTAGCAAACCCTTATTCTATCTTTTCTTTAATAAAAAAAACTATCTATTTCTAACCTTATATCATCCAAGGGCTCAGATTAAACTGATGAGCTCCTTTCTTTTCTCTACCTATCTAATGATCTACCAAGATTAAACTGGTTGGTCAGATTTTATTCTCTAACTATAAACATAAAATTCAAAGCATGACATAATCAAGATTTAGCAGTTTGAATACATTGGATTGTGGCATGAATAACAAGTTGCACACAATCATTATTATGCATAAAAGTAAATAGTAGTGGCATTTAACTTGATCACTTTCATGGTCTCTTTTTGTTTTTTTTTTGGGTTCATATATTTTCATTTTTGACCTTTTCTCATTATTTTTGTCCTTTAATTTTTCTTTTATGAAATACCCTCTTTATATTTTTTTAGATTTTTAATATGGAAAATATTTGCAAAAAGCAAAGGTATGTACAATATTACAAGGTTTAACCTTAGTCATTCAAAATTATGACTCCTATTGGTATAGGAACCTAACAGTGGTTCCACATGGGGATGGCATCTTTTGAAAAGATGTCAAGAATTAATGAATATCAGTAGCCTTTGAATTGTTGTTGATATTTCCTTGCAAAATGTCCTTTTGTGAATCTGCATTATTGATACTTACGACAATAAATATTTTAAAACTTAGGGCCTTCTCTTCAGGCTTCAACTTCAAATATCACCATCCAACCCAAACTAAATTTTGTAAATAAAGTATTTACAAATGGGAACTGAAAATTAGTAACTTAGTTCAAAGCAATATTTTAGCATTTGATCATTCACTGGTCCACCTTCTGTATCTGTACCATCAATTTCTCTCAATAAGAAAGCATTATTTCCTCTATAAGCATAAATGACATAGGGACCTTTCCATAGGAAATCAAATTTCTTATGTTTATCTTTATATTCTCTCCTTCGATCCCACTTGAGCACCTTGTCACCAAGGTAGAAATCCTCATCCTTGGCTCTCTTATCAAAAATATTTTTAATATTTTCCTGCACAACTTGAGACTTGATATAGACCTCTTCTCTAGTTTGTTGTAGATGAATAGTTTGTTTGATTCTTCTTTATATACTATTAGGTTCAACCTGTAATTCTTGAAGTATCTTCATTATTAGTACTCCCAAAGAGGATGGAAAGCCAACTTCCATTCCATAAACTAGTTGATAGGGAGAAGTACCAATTGGTTTCTTAGTGGTCAATCTATCTTCCCATAGGGCATTGACTAGCTTTTTGTTCCAAGTTTTCTTATTATCTTCTAGTAACATCTTGATGATGTTTAGCAAGGTTTTGTTTGAGGATTATGCTAGTCCATTACCTTGAGGGTAATAGGTTGTAGAATGGCCCAGGGTGATATGATACTTATTGCATAAATATATCATTCTTTTGGATTTAAAGTTTGTTGCATTATCAGTAATGAGCTTAGTTGGACATCCAAATATTGATAGAATATTGGTTTCAAGGAAGGTTATGATAACAGTGTTTGTGGCTTTCCTTCAAGGTATGGCCTCTATCCATTTCGTGAAGTATTCTATGGCTGTGAGGATCCATTTGTCCTGGGCAGAAGGGGGTGGGTAAATTTGACCAATGAAGTCTAAACCCCATTGTTGAAAAGGTATTTTAGCAGAGATTGGCTTGAGGGTTAAATGTAAGACCTTTTTCTTCCCCTAAAAAATCTGGCATTTGTGACAGGAGGTCACGTGTTTTTTGACATCAGCAAACAAGGTAGGTGTTGGGCTCCAAAAATGACACTCATTACCATACATTTTTCACCTATGCTTCCATCATTTCACTCACTATTCATCACCTTGTCACTCCATTTTTCCTACTATTCACCATTAATGGGTCTCATTTATATTTTCCAAATATTGTTTATTTTTAAGCATTTTTTAGAGAAATTCTTGATTAAATATTAGAAAATAATATATTTTACTTTATATATGGCAAGTGGGTTGTTTTGGTGACATGTTTAGGTTCCAAGGAAGCTTCCAAGGCATCTTTATGTGGCCATGAATGATCAAATTCGAATTTGAAAAGATAAGCTTCATGGAGGAGATCATGGAGGATAGGGTTATGTGTCATCATTGGTGAGAAATATGTGGGTCAAAGGAGAGAATAGTGGGTTTGCATTTATGAGGTTGTTATCATAGTTCTTGTATAAATAGGAGTACCACCTCCATTCCAAAGGGAGGACTCTTAGAGCATTGTATCCAATTGATGATGGAATAAAGCTTCATTTGACATATATT
>APFE031759258.1:53918-64201 GCA_000404065.3 Pinus taeda | reverse complement strand
TAATGTAGTATATGGAATGGCTTGTTACTTTGTTCTTAGGAGAATTGAGCTCACTCTAGAAGGAGCAAAGAAACATGTTGTTTCATATTAGATCTTATTTCATTTAATTGCTTAGATGTTTAATGTTTGAGGATTGGATTGGTTTGATGAATGAATTTTCAATTAGAGTCTTATCAACATATGAGAGGACAACTAAGAGCCTAAGTTAGGCTCTCTCTCTCTATTTGATATGTATGACAATTGGAATTCATCTTTTTGCTTTTATGTTTCAAAGTTATTTCATTTAGTTTACGTTTATGGATGAATTTTAGTGTAGTCTGGATTAGTACAAGAGAGGAAAATCAAGAGACTAAGTTAGTCTTTCTCTCTTTGAATCTAAACAACAATTAAAGTTCATCCTCTTGTTTGCATTTTAAGTTTCTAGTTTTATGATTTCTCTATGATACTGTAAGGAAGGACAACCAGAATCTCCTTAGTTAGGAGCCTCTTCCCTTGCATATTGTATTGAATCGTAAATAATTTCATTAGACATAGAATTAGTCGCCTACTCCTACACATATAGTGCTGGCATCATCAAAAGCTTACGATTTTCCCTGGTCGATATTTAATGCAGCAATTTAAGCACAATAAATTTCCCAACAGTAGGTCAATAGAAACAAGCTCTAAGGATTTTATTTGCAGTGGTTTTCTAGTAGAGGTGTCCTCCATAGTCACCTACATGAAACTCTTGCAAAACCTTGTCAGATTCTTCTTTTAATAAGAAATTGAGAAGAATACCTTCATGATCTCTCCAAAATAGAGCATTGTCTAATATACAAAATTTTAAGGATTTCATCTTCAAAAACATGCTTTTGGTCCTAGATAATTCAGGAGGAGCTTCTAAGTTTAGTAAAACATAAATTATATCACCATACCAAGGTGATTCAATAAAATCCTAGCTCATTAGTGGAGTCGCCATCTCCTCTTCATTATCTATTTCTGCAATAAAGTTTATATCCAAGGCCTGATAGTTTGATTTGCCATGAGCTTCACTAAACATTGGCCCTGTGTTAACTTAGTAGGTTTTATTTTTATATCATACTCTCAAATAGTAGCAATCCACCTTCCCCTCTTTCCATCAGGACCATCTTGAGTTAGGATATCTTTGACTACTAAATTTGGAACATATGCTACTATATGAGAATATAATATGTATACCCTAAAGTCCTTAATGGCTTTGACCAAAGCCAATGCTTATTTTTCCATTATATTACATTTCAAGGGGGCATCTCTCAGGGCTTTGCTAAAGAAAGCAATGGGTTTTTCATAGCCCTGGTCATTTTTCTACAATAGAACTGCAGCAATTGTGTGCTCAGAAGCAAAGGAAAACAAGATGAAATCTCTGTCAAATTTAGGACTCATTAACACAGACGTTTTAATCAAGGATAGTTTGATGTCTTCAAAGGATTTTTTAGCCTCAATAGTCCATTTTACGATGGAGTCTTTTTTTAGCATGTTGTTTAGTGATCTAATTAATTCTGCCACACTAGATATAAATCTTCTAGGAAAATTATTTTTTCCTTAAAAAACTTGTAACTCTCTAATGTTCTTGGGGTGTCTTATTTGCAAGATGGCTTCTATTCTTGAGGGGTCTATTCTTATACCATCTTTTGAAATTATGTGACCTAACAACTTTCCTTCTTCGAACCCAAACAAGGGTTTTTTGGGGTTCAAGGAGATTCCAAATTTCTTGCATTTAATAAAAACTTGTCTTAGATGATCTAAATGTTGATTGTCAGATTTCAAAAATACAGTAATATCATCTAGATATATCACAAGGAAACCATGAATTTCTTTTACAAAGGCTATATCCATAGTCCTCTGGAAAGTTTCTCCTGCATTCATTAGCCCAAAAGGCATTTTCACATACATAAATGTGCCCCAAGGAGTAGTAAAAGTAGTTTTGGGTTGGTCAGCAGGGTGAATCAAGATTTGATTATAACCAAAAAACCTATCCAACAATGAGATTTTGGTTGATCCAACTACTCTTTGTAAAATGTGTTCCATTTTGGGGAGAGGGTAATTGTATTTTAGCGACATTTTGTTGAGGTTTCTGATATCCACATAGAGTCTGATCTAACATTTTTCTTTCTAGTTGGCACCAAGTTTGAGAACCAATCAAAAAATTTCATTGGTGCAATTATTTTGGCATCATACATCCTCTGAATTTCTTTTTCAATTATAGGTAATAAGACAGCATTAATCCTTCTAGGTTTTTTCTTGAAAGGCTTTTGATTTTCTTTAATAGGAACTGTGTGTTGGATGATTTTGGTGTCATAGGATTTGAGGTGGTCATAACACCAAGCAAAAACATTCTGAAATTCTTTCAACAACTCAATGTATTTCACTTTTCTAGTTGGAGGTAATGATTTAGAAATTTTGATCAAATTAGGATTTTCATCGGTGCCTATATTACATTCCTCTATATTAGACTTCAAAGGTTCCATTTTAGGTTTCCTAGGAACATCATTTGAATCAAATAAATCTTCCAGATTGGTCAATCCCTTTGGTAAGAAGTTATATTTGAGATTAATTACTTCAGTTTCTTCACTGATTATTTTGTCAACCTCAATTTGCTCCAAGTTATCTATATTTGATCTGGTAAATTTAGTTGGGTTGAGTCTATTTAGTTTGTCACCTTGTATCTCATTTATTTATATCTCATCCTTAGTATCAGGAACTATGGATGTATCGGTATCTATATTGTTATTTGCAAACTCTTCTTCTGAAATTAAAAAGCTATTTATCTATTTATCATTAGAAAATATTTGCTAATTCTTCAAATTATCTGGGATTGTAGGTCTGTGCCTAACTTTAACAGTGTACTGATGGTTGGGAAGAAAGGGCAATTTGCAGGTGCTAGCAAACATTGCTAAACTATGGGCTTGAATGTTATGTTTTCTAGGAATTACTGCAAGCTTTGTTTCTAGGAAAGTGTTAAGTATTTCTATAATAGTATCTCCATAAAAACTTAATCTAGGGTCTTTAGTCATATATATAGCATCAATTTGTTTTACAATTAGTTCGAATTCTCCAATGACAGAAACTATTTTAGCTCCTAAATTCCTAACTAACTTAAGGCCTAAAATTAATGCATCTTACTCGGCCATATTATTGGTACATTTAACATTCAATCTATATGCATGGCCTTCTGAGTGATTATTTTCCAAATTATATATCCACACTCCTTGCTCCTACTCCTAACCTATTGACTGGCCCATCAAATTCTAGATGCTATAATATCTCCTGCTCATAATTCTCACTATCTCATGCAACAAACTTTTCATCATTTACAACAATTTGACCATCTTATTCATTGAACAGTTTTGTAGTTTGGTTAGTTTCATTTTGTGTAGAAACTGCAATTTATTTTGGTTTTGTATTAATACTATCTAAAAGTTTTTCTTGTGCTTGACCCACATTATATAGGATAAAAGAATTGATATATTATTGTATGGAGTAGATGAGCAAGTTTTGAGGCCGATCCTGGCTACTTACCATATATTTCATTAAGGTTGCATGGTATAGTTTCTTAGGTTGTCCAAAAATAGAGATTGTTGCATATGACATATCTAGTTGTAAAGATCCCTGAAGTTTGGTTCCCCATGATCTGGATAACATCATGCCATACTTTGGTGGGATGTCAACAACCACAGTATCCATAAGGATGCTTTTACCAGGATATTGGACTAAAGTAACACACAGGTCTTTAATTAATCCTAGACATTGTACCTGATTCGAGTCAAATGAGAATAAGTCTTTGTAAGGCCTTGTAATTTCTAGGTTTAATTTCCCCATTAATGATTCAAGCATCAAAATTGTGAGAAGCCCTAGAATCCAACATTGCATTGTGTAGAATTTTATCATGGATACTAAGGCTGATGTAAAAAGGTGGAACTCCTCCTTATAATGGTTTTCCATTAACATCTGGACCAGATATGAGTTCTGCTTGGTCATCAAACAAATTGACCGAATCCTCATTTTCAGCAATGTTTAAGGTCTGGTTTATCTGTGATTTATAAGTTTCATTCTTGATTAGTTCTGTTAAAGGGACTGAAATCTTTAGCTTTTCTATCTCTGCTCCAAGATTGAATGGCAAAGAGACTTTTTCCGTTTGAGGATTGTGGACTTTTGAAGCAGGGATTTGAGTAGATTTATCTTCTTTTCCTTTATTAGGGACTTCCTTATGTGGATCTTCAAATCTAACATTTTGAACTTTTTCCATTAGTTCCTTAGGTGGAATCACAGTGGATGGTTGATCAGCAGAAGGTTGGTCAAAGGTTATATCTACGATTGTGGGGCCAGAAGGGTTTGGGTTTTGCCTAGGGAGAATTTGGAGGATTTTTGAAACAGGGGCTTCCTTTATTTTCTTGGGTTGATTTTGTACTATTTTCTTGGTTTGGTCAGGGACATCAACATTATTTTTCCTCCTTAGATTATACTATTTATGTACTTCAAGGACAGCAAAATCATATCCTTGTTTGTAATCAAATGATTCTCCAGAATGTATGTATAATTACTACAACATATATAGTTCATGCTCATCTTGGGTTAGAAAAATAGTGTCCTCATCATTGATTCGCATTAGGTTAACTTTTGTATCTTGTTCTTGATCTTCAGGTTGGGATGTCTTTGTATAATTTTCTTAAAAAGGCGGCCTAATGTTCTGATCCAGTCCATTTTTCCCAATGTTTTGGTTTTGGTTTTTTCTAAAATTTGGGTTTACAACTGGGGGTTCTAATTGGTTATCCCATTGAGGTTTCCTCTCCATATTCTCTATTCTATCCATTATTTTTTCCATACCTTTGGCTAAACTATCTATTTTAATGTCAAAGGATGAAGCTTCATCCTTAGTAGTTCCTCTCCTTTCATTTCTAACTCTAGCCCTCTTAGCTAACAAATTAGCCTCTACACTAACAGCTACACTTTGCATTTCTTCTAATGTTGGGGGATTTATTTCCTTAAGTTGGTATGCCATATTTGTATCAAAACCATCAGGGAAATTTATTAAAGTTAATTTAGGTGGGGGTATAAGATTAACTGGGATGGTGTTATATATATTATTAAATCTAGTGCAGTAATCTTGAACAATTTCATTAGGTCCCCTTCTAATATTGTCATATTTTGAAAGGATTTGTAGGGGATTCTTTTTCTTTTCCCATATATTCAAAAATTGTTGGTGCAATGCATATAAACTATCAATACTATTAGCAGGAAATGCTCTAAACCATTTCCTAACATCACTAGCTAAATTATGGGCAACGACTCTCATTTGAACATTATCTATGTCAATCTCGTGCAATTGAAAGTAGATTGGTATCTTGTTAACATGTTGTTGTGCAGTGTAATGTCCTGTGCCATCAAATTGAGCAATTTTACTTTGGTAGTCTGTTGGCATAACACCAAGTTGGGCAGGTAAAACAAGAGGAGCCTATTTTCCATGGCTGTAAGCTGGGAGGGGTTAAGATGTGGGGTTGAGGTACTCGAAGATGATGCAGTAGTGGATGAAGAACCGATACTAGTAGGTGATGAATGGGTAATGATAGGCTGGTGAGAGAGAGTTGGTATGAATGGTGGTGAAGAATGGACTCTAGAAGGTATTATTGTTGAAGTTGAAGGTAACAATGGTGAACTCAAAGTAGTAGAAAAATGTTCAGAAAGCTCAGGGATCGAGGCTGTATTAATAGATGATTGAGGAGATTTCATAATTTATTCATCAATAGATTTGTTGGCCTGTTGAACTTCAAGGTTTGCAATAAAATCAGGATCTAGAATAGTTTCACTAAGTGCATTTTCGGATTTTGTTCTAAATAATGAATTTTCAAATGGCACATCGAAGGGAAGTTTTTCTAAAAATAACCACTCATCAGGACATGAATTAGCTTTAACTAATGGTATCTAGCTAACTGAACTTTCTTCTTTTTTGGATTTTCTCGAAATTAGGATAGGATTATCAACTATTGTGGCAGGGTTTGGATCTGGATTAGCCCTAGTAAAAGAGTCTTCCTAGAAGCTAGAATCTCAAATTTTTTAGTTGTTGTTGTGAGATTCTTTTCAAGATAACTTCTAACAAATGGATTTAAGAGGATCAAAATGTAGATTTAGAATTTTCTTAAAGCTTTATTCGGATTGAGGATTCGATATCCCCAGTATGGTTGCAACTATGTTATCACTCAAAATTTTCTCTAGAAGTTATTAGAAGAAATGAATGATTGAGGTAACCACAAACCAATTTTTAAGCATAGGCTCTAGCCAACCTATGTCGCATAGAGGGCTTTCTCTATATGATTTAGCTCTATTTGCTAGGATTTTAGGTTAGTTCTGAATGTTCAAGGGGTCTTTTATTTGTATTGAAGATTGGGTGGTGGAATCCTTGAAATAGATGGATAGAATAATGTCTTTAGACTATTGGGATATGGAGTCAACAGAAGGCAATAGAAATGGATCAACTCACTAAAGGGAATGTTAAAAGGGTAAGATAGCAGAGTAAAGTGTAGGTCTTTGGGGTAGAGGGTTGAAATTGTTTAAACTAGGGTGGGAGAGCAATTAATAATTCTTAGATTGGGATTTAAATGAGGAACAGAGGGTAATTGGAAACTAAGGAGTAATGAAGAATTCCTTAACTTAGATATTAGTTGAAAACATTTAAATGCCTAGCTATTAAAACAGAGTGTAATTAAACAAATTCTGAGATATTGTTCCAGTTATAGCATTCAGATTACAAAAATACATTAAAGATTGTGGCAAAACCTAAAGAAAAATAACAACAACAAGAGAAAATACTTGTTTGCACTTCATTTAACACATCAATCCTGTGAAATATCTGGTCTTTATTCGTTTATCCAGCTTGTTGGTTCAGTCAATGCTCCAATGGCTTTACAGTCTTTTGATCAAGAAGTCTATATAAATGTCTAAGAATCCACCCTATATACTTCGAATTGTGAAGTATTTATACAAATTTTATTGCAAAATATCTCAAACTAACTTGAGATTTAATCTAGGGAATACAAATATCTTCCATGCTAGAAGATAGAGACAACTATTGAACTGCTTCATGCTGTCCCTTTTATTGTGGTATTGCGGGCCTTTATAGTTTGGTTTGTAGCGCTTTATTCTCTTTGTTGTTTGAAATTTCACGCAGGAGGCTTTAGTTACCTTTGGCTTTCATCTGATACTCTTTAATCATGTTGACCTGCCTTTACCTTTTACCCTACTGACTATACATTAACCTTTTTGCTACATTTTACTATAGTAAATCAGTAAATTTTTCCCATAATTCAGCATTAGTTAATTTGATTTTCAACATCCTCCTAGATATCTTATCTTCCTCGGTGTACTTAGCAAAAGTAGGCCTAGTGATGAATAAGTGTTTGACCGCGTGCTGGAGGAAAAACAGGTTTTCAAATGTCTGGTAAAGAACTTTTCTTGTTGGAAATGCCTTTATCAATAATGTATTGGCCTATTCTTTATCTAGCTCTCTAATTTTGTGGTCATAATCCTATTGTGTCATGAGCTTGTCATTTATGACCAAGGGACTGGGTAATCCTTTCTCTCTCAAAATTTGAAACTTGGCCATAAATTTGTTGCCTGCTACCTACATATTTTGACACTTGTCCTCCAAGCTCAACATTAAGTTTCTCTTGGAAAGGATCGTTCTTACCTCCAAAATTGTTTCTGTCCTATCCTCTGTATCCAATTCCTGAAGTTCATGCTTGTTTTTACTATTGAGGAAATGGATAAGTTTGGTTACAACTTCAGGCATTTCTCCTAGTTCTTCTTTGACTTTTTGGATAGCTTCTGTAGCTATCTTTATGAGGTCTATCTGTTCAAAAATCACTTGAACGGATGGCCAAATATCATTGACAAAGTCATTGGTATTGGCCCATAATAGTTCCTTGGGTTGCCCAAGGGGTTCCTTTAGTATTAGATCTTTCTCCATCGACATTAATCTTTCACTCATTCTAGCATCTTTCTATACTTCTTCCTTGTGCATGATCTTAGAAAGCCTAAAATCTATTTCCAATATTGTCACCTTTTCTTTTAGTTTGTTTTTTTCTATAGCCTGAATAAACATTTCCTCCATGGATCTGACCAATTTTGTTGCTTCTTCTCTTGATGCACCTACTGCTGATGTAGACTCTGTTGAAACTAGTTGTGTTGTAGGCATGGGAGCTGTAGGAGCCAATGAGGCTTCCAGCATTTATGGGACTGTTGTTGATACTGTTGGGATGACAATTGCAGATGTAGTGGCAATATCACTTTACTTCAATTGAATTAAAGTGTCTAATTCTTTCTCCATCTCCCTTAACGGATCATTAAGTTTTAGGACCAAGTCCATCAACACTTCATGTCTGGTTTGGATTTCTAATACCTCCTGCATTTGGGGATGTTGTAGTTGAGGTATCTTCAATTGTTTTTTCAATGCAGCAATGTCATCATTCTTTCTCTTAATTAGCTACACTGTGGCTTTAATATCTTTGGGATCATGTCCCAACTTAATCACTAAGTCTTCCAAAGACTTGATTCTAGTATCCTTGGCTTGTGAGGAGGCCTTCTCTAATTGATATTGAGTTGAGATATTACTCAATGAATTCTGTAACTGATGAGCAGCTATGGCTTTACCTGTGAGGGTGGAGTATATCATCTCTCCAGCGTATTCATGGAACTCAATTTGGTCTATGGGATGAATATCCCTTTCCAATACCTCAAAATCAATCTTTTTATAGTCTGCTAATGTCCTTAGCTATTGTACAGTTGGTTTTATGAAGGAAAACTGTAATTTTCCCTCCTTGATGTCAAAATCCAACATCAACCTTGTTTGATTGGTAGGTGCAAGTTTGAGATATTGAGCATAAGTTTGGGCCTTTAGTTTCTCATTTCTCATCTTGATCTCTTTATATCTATATCTTATATCCTTATCCTTATCCACGGGTCTACTGAATGAGGATAATTCTACACCTAGATGCCTTTCCAAAATTTGGGTCTGTGATGTGGAGGGCCCTTAGGTTTCTCTAGAAGGAGATGTGCCTTTACTTTTGTCCAGCTCAGTATCAGTTATTTCTACTGAGCCTTCTATGTCTTCTTGCTCTGAAACATGATTGAGCCTTTACCTCTTTCTCTAACTGGTCTCATATTGTATATTTGATGTGCCCATTCCTGAGCTTGAGGGTTCCTCCCTAGTCCTTTTGGGGTTTTTCTCCTCATTCTGAGGGGTCTGCATGATACGAGGGGTGCTCATGGTTACTTCTTGTTGTTCAAGTGCCTACAGAAATGAGCTCTTATCAAACTATCTTTCTAAGTCACATAAGGTGTTCTCTACCTCTACCCTTCTATTGTCTTTGTCTACAAGAGTATTTTCCACCCACTCAAGTTGATTGGCATATCTTTCTATCTCTAGTATGGGGTGGTGAATATAAGGTCCCAACTTAACCTTATTTTTCAATATGGCCACAAATTCTTGAGGGTCATGCCTCCACATGAAACGCTTTTGAAGCTTCATTTGGTGCAAAATTTGGTCTGCCTCCTCCCCTGCCTCTCTAGAATTGTAGATGAAGGGGCCTAACTAGTTTTTTACTTTGAATTGTGATCTTTTCTTGGCGAAGACAAAATTTATCTCATCAAAGTTCATTATTCGTCTATAGTACTCTAGAGAAAATAACCTCATGGGGGGGTATTTGGGTAGTTTATATGGTGTAAGCTCACAACCATAAATTCTTATCTCTATGTGGTTTTGGTAGAGGTACGAATCTCCCACTTTACTTAGTTTAACAATTAAAGGACCCTTTTGATCTCTGGACTTATCCTGGGTGGAGCGCTTCCTGTCAGCATAGTCATGACTAGATGAACAAAAGAATCTATGAAATCTGAATAGGTATATGGTGACTGAAACTTATGGAACAGTGGGGTCCAAAAAATGATAGACCTGAGCTGGCCTTTGTTATCTAGCTTGTGAAGGGAAAAAGGAAATCTGTGTAGTTGATAGTATAGGAACATATGGTAGAGTACAAATGAGTATTTAAACACTCTCTCAGTGTCCATCCTCGTGAACTTTTCATGCATTCTCTCAGCTGTGAACTCAACATAATTGTACAAAATAGCAGGAGGTTGTCCTGGGGTATAAATTGACATGAAGGCTAGGACAAGTTCATCAAAAAATTCATCAGTGGAGCAGCCAACAACACATGATATCATGGTAATGATTTGTTTTCCCCTTTCAGAGAACATGGTAGAAACATATGGGGGGG
>APFE031759258.1:15209-49540 GCA_000404065.3 Pinus taeda | reverse complement strand
GGTGTTAAGCCACGGATCAAGTGTCGGTAATACCGAGGAGAGAATGAACCGTCAGATCACTACATATCGTGACCATTTGATTGTAAGTTACTAAAGTACATAGTAAAGAAACACACTTTACCTAACTCTATACTTGACGAAGTTATACTTAACTATTTCCTATGTGTTGGAATATCTTAACATGTTTTACCTCATGCTAGAGGAAAAACAAGTTCTCAAATGTATTATACAAAACTTTGCCTCTTGGTAGTGCTTTTATTGTTGAAGTTCTAGCTTGTTCTTTAGCCAACTTCTTGAGTCTCTTATCATAGTCCTGTTGTGTCATAAGTTTGTCATTAATGACCAATGGACTGGGCAATCCTTTCTCCCTCAAAATTTGGAATTTAGCCATGAATCTATCAATGGCTACCTACATGTTATGACATTTTTTCTCCAAGTTCAGCATTAGGTTTCTTTTGGAAAGGACCTTCCTTATTTCTAAAATGGTTTCAATTTTGTCTTCTATATCTAACTCATGAAGCTCATACCTATTTTTGTTGTTAAGTGGATGAGTCTATTAGCAACCTCAGGCATGTCTCTGAATTCCTCCTTGACTTTTTGGAAAGCTTCTGTAGCTATCTTTATCAATTCTTTCTATTCAAAAATAACTTGAATAAATGGCCAAATATCATTGACAGAGTTAATGATATTGGCCCATAACAATTCCTTTGCTTTCCCAAGGGTTTCTCCAATGTTAAGTCTTTCTCCATAGCTTCGAGTCTTTCACTCATTCTATTGGCATTTTGTGCCTCTTCCTTTTGCATAATTTGGGCAAGTTTGTATTCAATTTCTAAAATTTGCACCTTTTCTTTAAGTTTGTTCATTTCTGTAGTCTGGATAGACATTTCCTCCATGGCTCTAACTAAATTTGCTTCTTTTTCTCCTCATGCACCTATTGTTGTAGACTCTGTTGTGACTGGCAATGTTGTGGCAAGTGGAGTTGTAGGTGCTAGTGAAGTTGCTAGTGTGGAAGGGACTGTTGTAGATATTGTAGGGATGACATTTTCCAATGCAGTGGCAATATCACTTTGCTTCAATTGAAAAAAGTGTCCAATTATTTTTTTTCTATCTTAACTGATAATTAAGTTTTAGGACCAAGTCCATCAACTCTTCATGCATGGTTTGGCTCTCTAAGACTTGAAGTGTTTGAAGATGTTATAGCTGGGGTATTTTTAATTGCTTCTTAAGTGCAACATTATCATCGTTTTTCTTCTTTATGAGATGCTCTATATCTTTAATATCTTTGGGATCATGTCCCAATTCAATCACTAAGTCTTATTACGACTTGCTCCTAGTATCCTTGGCCTGTGAGGAGGCCTTCTCCAACTGAAACTGTGCCGAGATATTATTCAATGAGTTTTGTAGTTAATGGGAAGCTATGGCTTTACCTGTCAGGGTCAAGTGTATCATCTCTCTCATCTGTTTATGCAGTTCTATTTGGTCTATGGGATGCATATCCCTTGCCAATACTTCAAATTCATCCCTCTTGAAGTCTAATGATGTCTTGGGTTGTTGTGTTGTAGGTTTGAGAAAGGACATTTGAAGCTTTTCCTCCTTAATGTCAAAAGTTGACATCAACCTTATTTGATTTGTGGGAGTTAGTTTTAGATAATGAGCATATGTTTGAGCTTTGAACTTCTCATTCCTCATTTTAATGTCTTTGTACATGTCTTTTATGTCTTGGTCCTTAGCAATGGGCCTATTGAATGAAGACACTTCCACACTTAGCTGCCTTTCCAACATCTGAGTCTATGATGTGGATGGATCTTGTATGTCTATAGATGTAGTTGTGGGCCTACTTCTATCTCCCTCTATGTTGATAACCTGTGCTGATCCTTCTGTATCTTCCTATTTATAAACGAGATTAAGCCTTTGCCTTTTGTTGTGAATGGTTTCACACTGAACATTAGATGTATCCATGCCTAAAGTAGAAGCTCCCTCTCTATTTCTCTTCGGATTTCTTTCTTCGTTTTTGGGAGTCTGCATAATAAGAGGGGTGCTCATGATGGCTTCTTGCTATTCTGGTACCTGCATAAATGATCTCTCATCAAGTTGCCTCTCTAAATCAATCAAGGTATTCTCAATGTATACCTTTGTACTATCTCAATCTATAAGAGTGTTCTCCAACCACATAGATTGATTGGCACATGCTTCTATTTTAGGAATGGGGTGATGAATGTAAGGCCCCAATTTGACCTTTTGCCTAAGCCTAGTTAAAAATTGTTGAGGGTCATATCTCCATATGAAACTCTTTTGTAATTTCATTTCTCGCAATATGTGATCTGCTTCCTCCCTTGCTTCTCTTGATTACAGATGAAAGGGTCCAATTAGTTTTTTACTCTAAACTGGGTTTTCTTCTTGGCTGAAACAAAATTTATTTCATCTGAGCTCATTATTTGCCTATAATACTCCAAAGCAAATAAAATAAGGGGGAGGTATTTGGGTAGTTTATATGGTGCAAGATGGTACCTATATATCCTTATCTCTGTGTGGTTTTAGTACACGTACCAATATCCCACTTTGTTTTGTTTGGATAGCTAGAGGACCCTTTTTATCTCTGGACTTATCCTAGGTGGAGGATTTTCTATAAGCATAGTCATGACTAGATGTACAAAAAAATCTATAAAATCTTAATAAGTGTATGGTGATCCAAATTTGTGGAATAATGGGGTCCAAAAAATGACAGACCTGGGCTGGCCTTTGGTATCAAGCTTCTGGATAATGAAAGGAAATTTTTCGAGTTAGTAGTATAGGAACATATGATAGAGAACAAATGAGTACTTAAACACTGTTTCATTGTTCATTCTAGTAAAATCCTCATGCATCCTATCAGCTATAAACTCAGCATAATTTTACAACATAGCAGGAGGTTTTCCTAGGATATAAATGGACATGAAGGCAAGTATAAGCTCATCAATGTATTCATTGGTAGTGTAGCCCAAAATACATGACATCATGGTCACAATATGTTTGCCCCTTGTAGAAAAAATAGCTGACATATATGGAGGGGAATGTTTAGGAAGGTTTTTTTCTTCTACAATGAAAGTTTGAAGTAAATGGGCCAATCTAGATGGATTTAACTTGGTGTACTGGTCTATCAGATTCCCAGTTGAGAGTGGGGTTAGATTGGGTCTGGGTTGAAAATGTAACATTTCATTTACGGATTCAGTTGTGATGGTAACCAAAACCTTTTGTTCATGGAACATGATAGTTCTATGGCTAGGGATGTAGCACACATGGCACATGTGGACAATTTCTGGGAAGACATGTACTTGGGAGAACTGATATCTCGGTAAATTGGACTCCTAAAGGAAAATGTCATTTGAATGGTTTAGGTAGTTCTCTCTGCTCAAGCAATGAATTTTGAGCAGGAGCTCTGATGCACAGGTATCTTTTGTTTGAAAATCCTTTTCAGCCAGGGGAAGGTGGGAAAGGTCTAAATGTGGGGTTGTCACAGGTCTGACGTCCATGGAGACAGGGGTGGCAGCCATTATTCAGTTCTTGTGGATTTGAATTAGGTGCTAGAGGTTTTGAATGGAAATTGGGAACTTTCAAAGGGTTTTGGCCGCAGGTGTTTTTAAATTTAAGGTAATTTTCAATTAATTTGACATAATGAAAATACTTAACAGGCTGAATGTTTCCAAATGTGAATAGGGAGTGGTATTGATCCAGGTCCGAGTGTGATAAAGGACCCTTCCAAGACCTTTTACTTTTGTGATGTGATAAATTACATTTTTAAAAGAACATGAATGAATACATCTACATGCAGAAAAGAAGAGGAACATAACAATCATCAACAACACAGAAACATAAGTCGTTGATAATGGAGTTCGTCCAAGAGGGACTACGTCTCCAGGCCCCAGTGTCAAGATGGTGTAGGCCATTGCATTAAGTGTTGTCAATAGCGATGATGTACATGAGAGGCGATGTTGCTATCATACAATGAAAATGCACTCACGCAGGAATGGCTCCAAGAGATGTTCCACTACAGGAACTCTCAGTCAAAAAATCCTATCAGTATGAGACAAACTCATGCACGATGAGAATCCTACCAACATGGCATAAAAGGGATCTCAATGCAAACATACATGACAACATCATGAGTATCCCATCAACATAAAAAAAGGGATCTCAAAAGATAACATGATGAATCATGACAACAAGTACATCACATAGACGATTTCGCGTCACATCAAGCAGGAATCATAAAGGCAAATAATCTATGCAGCACAATGCATAAAGAAGAAGTACATGAAAACACTGCATATACCTCACAACTAGGGGTCATTTGAAGAAGCAGATGTCAAACTGCTGAGGTTGTTCGTGTCATCAATCTCATAGCATCAATCGTATGGAAATGGTTGCTCGCACATGAATGTTGACACCTACATTCCACTTATAAAAGTGGTTGAAGAATAGAATTAGAGAATGAGAAATCTCAATGCACCATCAGATTTGTGACATCGAATAGTGCAAAATTGACTATCCAATTTTTTGATTCTGAGAAATTGAGAATCTAGGGCTCAAGGAATCTTTTAGATTCCCCCTAGATTCCTCAAAGATTCTGCTCCATCGGTGAACTAGAAATCTACAAATCAAAGGGCGAATCTAACCTCGCCATTACGATCCTTGGGAAAACCATGAAAAATGACTGTAAACTCGACTATGTTCTGACAAAATAAATTTTTACCTCCCTCGAGAATCTTTGGGCACCAAAGAATATTCTTCCTCCTTTGTCTTGAAATTCATGCCCGCTCCTGGTTCATTCATGCTCTTGAGTGCACTGGTGAAGTGAAGGTTAATATCAATTCTCTAGTAGATTTACCAACGAATTCATTTTGGCATGTTGGTAAAATAAGCAGTTTGTTGAGGAGGGGTCAGCTGGTCAAACCCCGCCCCTCCTTTTTTTATATTCATTATGGTTTTTAAATCAAAACTGCATGGCCTTGGTTTGGGGGGGGGTCAGGTCTGCATTGGGTTGTTGGCCCCATACTCCCACAGAATTATTGTTTGGATTGTTAGTTTTACATTAAATTGGGTGCATTTAATACATGTTGGTTAGGTGTATTAATATTTTTGGAGGCACGAATTTAGTTTGGTTTCCACCTCAAGGGGCCACCCAGTGGGGGTCAGCCCACATGGGCCAGGTAGGTTTGATCCCTGCTAGCCTCACATAAAACAACATATATTTATGAATGCTGCAGTTGAGGGGGCGGTGGGGGTGGTAGCCCAACACCTCCCCTTTTTTTTTATTTTGTTAAAAGAAAACATGCACATTTTTTTTTTGAAAATTCAAATTTAAGGTGTAGAAGTCTTTTTAACAAGGCCACAAATTCGCCAAAAATCCTTCCCAGGTTGGCTAGAATCTGGCAGTCAGGTTTTGTCCAAATTGTGGACTCCTTAAGCCTACCTAGTCAGCAAAAAGTCGACTCAACTTTGACTACTTCTAACTTTCGCATATGGACTCGGTTTTAAAAACCATTTGCACCACCACGTTTAGGATGATGAGATCTATGCTTTTGTCTTTGTTCAAAATCATTTTGATCACTTTGATTTTCAAGCTTTCATAAGCCCTCTTTGTCCTATGTGTGTCTTTGGAGCCACCTAGATCAATCCTCCCCAATAAGGAGCTTTTGGTCCTCCAAAAGCATAAAAAATAATTTGCAACTTCTATGTACTTTGTCCACATCACAAGTGTCCTAAATAGTTTCGCTTCCATCTCCTTCACCTTTTTTCTTCAGAGCCTTAAGTGATGAGCCGACACCTGTAACCTTTGCAACTTGTAGTACACTGTCTTGCAAATTACATGCTTTACTTTTACGACCAACTAATGACCCAAATGCCCCACACTTTCCACGAGTTTATAACACATACTCAGTGGTCAAGTTTACAACAAGATGGACACAATACCCTAGCTACGAAAACAAGGCCAACACATCATTGTTGCTTGAATAAGAGATGGAAAACACATAATCATTACAACACATGATTTACAAATATAAGGCCAAACACTATTGTTTTGACAAGTGATGGAAACACGACATCACTTTCACAATTTATCATGCAACTCAAAATAATACCAGACATTGTTGTTGTTGAAAAAGTGATGGAAAACACATCATCACTTTTACATTTTAAAATGCAACAAATGATTTACAAAAGAACGACCATGAAGCACTAACATATCTAGAAACCATTTTTCACTTATCAATGTGAATGAGTTGCCTCTTTGTGGTGCATTCAATTGTCAAACGACTGCTTCACCTGGTTCATGCATTGACGCTTTGTCTTTAAGGCGTTGCACTGGATCTAGCCTCCAACAAGTGGCTCTTTGATGGCCACTTCTATCGCAATGACCGCAATACATATTCTTCCTCCAGATTTGCTTAACATGTTTCTTTACCTGCTATTGAGGAGGTCTTTCATGCCTCATCCTTTTGTGTGCTACCATTCTTTTCCAACTCTCATAAAATGTATGCTTATGTAATCCACAAAAGGTACATTTTTTTCAATGCCATGTTTTACGTTCATATTTAGCAACATTATCATAATCGAAATGAACATTCGAATGTCACAAGTGGTTATACCTTTCCTTTCTGTTTCCAGTGTAAGTATGGTGATGAGAGCTTCCCTCAACTCTTTCCATGGAATGGAAACTGCCATGGGATGATGTGGATGTTTTCCAATCATTCTCTTTCCTCGATGATTTTGACGATGTCTCGGAAGAATTTGACACCTTCGAGCATTCTCCTTTGGTGTATCCCATGCCTACAAATTGAGGTGTCTGCACAACCTCCAAGGGTTGCGTTATGCCTTGGTTATTAACACCAAGTTCTTTTTCCTCTTCGTGCCTCATCCTTGTAAGGAGCCTCATGTTTTTCCTTGTAATTGGGATCTCCAAATCTCCAATAGAAAGCATACTATGTGAGGATGAAACCGAAAGGAAATCAACATCTTTTACCTCCTCTGTCGATTTGGAAAGAACTGATGAGGGTTCCTTATCATCTATTGTTGGTGGTTCGCTAACTGTCGTGGGGCATTCCCCAACTTCCTTTCTGACATACCCAAGTCCTGTTCGACACACTAATTCCTCTACTTAGATGGGATTGACAATGCCTTGGCCATTAACGCCCAAGCCTTTTCCTTCATACCCCATTTTATTCAACAGTTAGGAGTCAATTCCTGTGGTATGATTTTCAAAAATAGTGAAATCATCATTAAGAAACATACATGAAGATAGAGAATTACTTTTTACCTCACATGGGTCACACTGCAGTTTTTTCAAGGCCTCGTCCTTTGCTTGCAGTTGTCGTAGCCCATGTAGACAAATCTTCAATTCAACGTTCTCTGTTTGAATATTATGTTTTTTTTCTTCAGTTCTTCCATGACCTCTTCTGTGGCTTGCAACTGAAGTTGCAATCGCTCCCTTTCCTCTGTCTCTTTCTGTAGAGTTTCATACATGATTTCCACCCTTTTGGAAATTTTGAGAATGGTCTTGTACATCGCTTTTTTGTCCTCTGTCGCTTCACGTTCCATTGTTCATGCTGCAATTCACATACATGCAAAGACCACTTTGATACCACTTGATCCAGGTCCAGGTGTGACGAAGGACCCTTCGAATACCATTTACTTTTGTGATGTGATAAATTTCATTTTTAAAAGAACATGAATGAATACATTTGCATGCGGAAAAGAAGAGGAACATAACAATCATCAACAACATAGAAACATAAGTCATTGATAACGGAGTTCATCGAGGAGGGACTATGTCTCTGGGCCCCGGTGTCAAGATGGTGCAGGACACTACATTAACTGTTGTCAATAGTGATGATGTGCATGAGAGGTGATGTCACTGTCATACAAGGAAAATGCACTCTCGCAGTAGTGGCTCCAAGAGATGTTCCACTATTGGAACTCTCAGTCAAAAACTCCTATCAATATGACACAAACTCATGCATGATGAGCATCCTTCCAATAGGGCATAAAATGGATCTCAATGCAAACATACATGACAGCAACATGAGTATCCCATCAACATACAACAAAGGGATCTCAAAACATAACATGATGAATCATGACAACAAGTACATCACATAGATGATTCCATGTCACATCAAGAAGGAATCATAAAAACAAGTAATAAACAAGATCCCACATCAGGCATCAACAAGGATCTGTGTAGCACAATGCATAAAGAAGAAGTACATGAAAACACTACATATACCTCACAACCAAGGGCCATCTGAAGAAGCAGATGTCAAACTAATAAAGTTGTTCGTGCCATCGATCTCACGACATCAATCACATGGAAATGGTTGCTTGCACATGAATGATGACACCTGCATTCCACTTAGAAAAGTGGCTAAATAATAGAATGAGAGAATGAGAAATCTGAATGTACCATCAGATTTTTGACATCGAATAGTGCAAATCAATTGCCCAATTTTTGAATTCTGAGAAATTGAGAATTTGGGGCTCAAGGAATCTTTTAGATTCTGCCTAGATTCCTCAAATATTTTTCTCCTTGGGTGGACTAGAAATTTGCAACTCAAATTGCGAATCTAACCTTTCCATTGCAATCCCTGTGGAAAACCATGAAAAATGACTGTAAACTTGACTATGTTCTGACAAAATAATTTTTTACCTCCCTAGAGAATCTTTGGGCATCAAAGAATATTCTGCCTCCTCTGTCTCAAAATTCATGCCCACTCCTGGTTCCTCCATACTGCGGGGCCCATTGGTGAAATGTAGGTTTATCTCAATTCTCCGACAGATTTACCAAAAAATTGGTTTTCGCACGTTGGTAAAATAAGCAGTTTGTTGAGGAGGGGTCGGGTGGTCAAACCCCACCCCTACTTTTTTTATACATTATGGTTTTTAAATAAAAAATGCATGGCCTTGGTTTGTGGGGGTCAGGTCAACATTGAGCGGCCCACCTCATACTCACGCAGACTTGCTATTTGGTTCGTTAGTTTTACATTAAATGGGGTGCATTTAATACATGTTTGTTGGGTGTATTAATATTTTTGGAGGCATGAATTTGGTTTAGTTGCCACCTCATAGGGCCACCTGGTGGGGGCTGGCCCACATGGGCCGAGCGTGTTCGATCCCTGCTAGCCTCACATCAAATGGCATATATTTATGAATGTTGTGGCTGAGGGGGTGGTGGGGGTGGTGGTCCACCACCTCCCCTTTTTTTTATTTTTATTTTGTTGAAAGCAGACATGCACATTTCTTTTTAAAATTCGAATTTAAGTTGTAGGAGTCTTTTTAATGAGGCCACAAATTTGCCCAGAATCCCACCCAAGTTGGCCGGAATCCGGTGGCCTAGCTCTATCCAAATTGTGGCCTCCTTAAGCCTACCCAGTCAGCAAAAAGTCAACTCAACTTTGACTGCTTCTAACTTTCACATATGGACTCGCTTTGATGAACTGTTTGCACCGCCATGTTTTGGATGACGAGATATCTTCTTTTTTCCTAAATTGAAATCATTATGATCACATTGATTTTCAAGATTTCATAAGCCCTCTTTGTCTTGTGTGTGTCTCTGGAACCACCTGGATGAGGTAATGTATGGTCAAATACCTGGAATTAGGTGAATTGGCTTTAAGTTGATGGTTCACAACAACTGCAGAGGTTTGTATGATTCTAGCATGGATTGGGAGGTCAGTTGGGTTGTCCGCAGCGTCTTCTAGAGCGAATTTGGAGGTATGTTGGTAAATTTGGCATTAGGAGGAGTCGCAAAGTTTTTCACAGTTTATAGAGAAAAAGTGAGTGAAAAGGGAGAAAAGAGGGCTTCACAGCCTTTTATAGAAAAAAGTATTTTTTGGCGGGTTCATTTATGAGTGAAAAGTTGGTGGTTTTTTCAGTTAAGTGGGGAAGTAGTTTTCCTTGGTCATCGCACCGCTTTTGTGGCAAGGGTGGTTTTCGGGAGGGGTCACCCGATGCAATGCAGTGTTTGTCACGTAGGAATAGGGGGGTCAGGGAAAACCACTTTATCGGGCAAGTAAAGATCAATGATTGAGCTCGGCCAATACGGTTGTGAGCCGTCGGATGGGGGGGGGGTCCAGATCGAATGGGAATCAGGTGGTGGATACAAGGGATAAAGCGAGGAATTTGGGGGGGGGGCATAGCTTTATCTTCGGTGGTATGGGATTAGTTTAGGATTTAACCACTGGGTTAAGTGATTGGGCAGGACTTTAATCACAGGATTCAGGAATCGGGTGAGGTTAATGACAGGATTAACTTAATTTTACTGGGATTAAGCAAACTAAGTAAGATTGTATCAGGATATGGGTAATTTATATAGTTTTTATTAAACCTAAGGGTTGGGATATTTAATTTAGCGGTTTAATTAATATATGAGAAAAGCTAATTATAGGGGATTTATACAATAAAATTAGAAATTAATATGAAATGAATGAGCGGGCTAGTTAATATTCTTTAATCATAATGTAACATGTAATGTTTTCACACATATGCTCAATACTTAGGATAAATTCTTTTGTGGGTTTTTGGATGAAATATGTTTTAATGTGTGGGGGGGGGGGGGGTTTACTTTTCCTAGTTAAATGAAGTTTAACCTTAGGAAAAGGGGTTTTATTTGGGAAATGAGGGGAAATGAAGGGAGATGAATTGTCATGAAGGGGATTATAGCACTTGTGTCCATAAGTCATTAAGCCTAGGGTTCGGTCCCTCCAAAAGTTAGAGAAATGCTCTGAGCATCTTTGATTGAAAAGGTTTAAGTACTTATAACTTTATTTATGGGAAATTAGCAAGTGGAGGGGTGAAATGACTGAGGGGGTGTTAAATAAACCGATTTGTAAATCATTGTCCTTGCTTTATTTACTACTTATGCACATTTGAAAGATGCATTTAAAACATGCGTAATCAATTGATATTTCTACAACCTTTCTTCTACTTACTCATTTACTTACCCTACCATTCTCCCTTCATTTTATTTGGGTTCATTTTAGGCTAGCAAACCCTTATCAATCCTTTTCTTTTACAAAGTAGTCTATCTAATTCTAACCTTATATCATTCAAGGGCTTAGATTAAACTAATGAGATCCTTTTATTTTCTCTACCTATCTAATGATCTGCCAAGATTAAACTGTTTGGTCAGATTTTATTCTCTAACTATAAACATAAAATTCAAAGCATGGAATAACCAAGTTTAAACAATTTGATTACCATGGATTGTGGCATGTACAACAAGCTGCACACAATCATTATTATGCATAAAAGTAAATAGCAGTGTCATTTTGACTTGCACACTTTCATGGTCTCTTTTTGTTTTTAAGGGTTGATATATCTTCATTTTTTTGCTTTTTTCATTCTTTCTGTCCTTTGATTTTTCTTTTAGGACATACCCTCTTCACATTTTTTTAATTTTTAATATGGAAAACATTTGCAGAAAGCAAAGGTATGTATAATGTTACAAGGATTAATCTTAGTCATTCAAAATTATGACTCCTATTGGTATAGGAACCTAACCGTGGCTCCACTTGGGGATGGCAATTCCTTAGTGAAGTTTCAAGAACTTTCAAGATCAGTGGCCTTTGAATTGTTGTTGATATTACCTTGAAAAGTGCTCCGCTATGCATCTGCATTATTGACACTTATGACAATAAATATTTCAAAGCTTAGGGTCTTCTCTTTAGGATTCAACTTCAAAAATCACCATGCAATCCAAACTAGACTTCTGAAAATAAAATATGTATAAATGGGAAATGAAAATTAGTAGCTAGGTTCAAAGTAGGGTTTTACCATCCGACCATTCACTAGCCCACCTTCTGCTTCTATACCATTAATTTCTCTTAAAAAGAAAGTATTATTTCCTCTGTAAGCATAAATGACATAGGGACCTTTCCATAGGAAATCAAATTTCCAATGTTTACCTTTGTCTTCCCTCTTTGAATCCCACTTGAGTACTTTGTCACCAAGGTAGAAATCTTCAGCCTTGGTGCTCTTATCAAAAATATTTTTAATCCTTTCCTGCACAACTTGAGACCTGATATAGATCTCTTCTCTAGTTTGTTGTAGATGAATAGTTTGGTTGTTTATTCCTTCAATAATATTTGGTTTAACCTGCAATTCTTGAGGTATTTTTATTACTGGCATTCCCAAGGAAGATGGAAAAACAACTTCCATCCCATAGACTAATTGATAGGGAGAAGTACCAATTGATTTCTTAGTAGTCACTTTTTCTACCCATAAGGAATTGACTAGCTTTTTATTCCAACTTTTCTTATCATCCTCTAGTAACTTCTTGATGATGTTTACCAGGCTCTTATTTGAGGATTCAACCAATCCATTACCTTGAGGGTAATAGGCTATAGAATGACCCAGGGTGATATGATACTTGTTGCAGAAATATATCATTCTTTTGGATTTAAACGTTGTTGCATTATCAGTAATGAGCTTAGTTGGACATCCAAATCCTGACAGAATATTGGTTTCAAGGAAGGTTATGATAACAGTACCTATGGCTTGCCTTGAAGGTATGGCCTCTATCCATTTTTTGAAGTAGTCTGTGGTTGTGAGGATCCATTTGTGCTGGGTAGAGGAGGGTGGGTGAATTTCACCATTGAAGTCTAAACCCCATTGTTGAGAAGGTACTTTAGTAGAGATTGGCTTGAGGGTTAAGGGTAAAGCTTTTTCTTCCCCTCAAAAATTTGACATTTGTGATAGGAGGTCACATATTGTTTTACATAAGAGAACAAGGTAGGCCAGTAGAAACCAGATCTAAGGATGTTATTGGTAGTGGTATTATAGTAAAGGTGTCCTCCATAGTCACCTACATGGAATTCTTGCAAAACTTTGTCAGATTCATATTTTAATAAGCAATTAAGAAGAATTCCTTCATGATCTCTCCAAAATAGAGCATTGTCTAATATACAAAATTTCAAGGATTTCATCTTTAAAAACCTGCTTTTAGTTCTAGATAATCTAGGAGGAGCTTGTAAGTTCTGTAAAACATAAATGATATCAGCATACCACGGTGATTCACTAAAGTCCTGGGTAATTGGTGGATTTTCCATATCCTCTTCATTATCTATTGTTGCAATAAAGTTTATATCCAAGGCCTGATAGTTCAATTTAGCCATGAGCTTGGCTAAACCTTGGCCCTTGATTAACTTAGTATGTTTCATTTTTATATCATAATCTAAAATAGTAGCAATAAACTTTCCCCTCTTTCCGTCTGGACCATCCTAAGTAGGATGTCTTTGACTACTGAATTTGGAACATAGGCTACTATATGAGAATATAAGATGTATACCCTAGAGTCCTTAATGGCTTTGACTAAAGCCAGTGCTTGTTTTTCCATTATATTGTATTTCAAGGGGGCATCTCTCAGGGATTTGCTAAAAAAAGCAATGGCTTGTTCATAGGTCGGGTCATTTTTCTGCAATAGAACTGCAGTAGTTGTGTGCTCAGAAGCAAAGGAAAACAAGATGAAATCTCTGTCAAATTTAGGAATAATTAATAGAGTTGTTTTAGTTAAGGCCAGTTTAATGTCTTCAAACGATGTTTTAGCCTCAACAAACCATTTTAAGGTCGAATCATTTTTTAGCATATTGTTTAGTGATCTAATTAATTATGCTAGATTAGATATAAATCTTCTAACAAAATTAATTTTTCCTAAAAAAGCTTCTAATTCTCTAATGTTCCTTGGGTGTTGTATTTGCAAGATGGCTTCTATTCTCGCAGGTTCTATTCTTATACCATCCTTTGAAATTGTGTGACCTAAAAAATTTCCTTCTTCTAACCCAAACAAAGACTTTTTGGGGTTCAAGGAGATTCCAAATTTCCTGCATTTAATAAAAACTTGTCTTAGATGATCCAAATGTTGATTGTCAGATTTCGAAAATACAGTAATATCATCTAGATATATGATGAGAAAATTATGAATTTCTTTTGGAAAGACTATATCCATAGCCCTCTGGAAAGTGGCTCATGCATTCATTAGCCCAAAAGGCATTTTCACATACATAAATGTGCCCCACGGAGTAGTAGAGGAAATTTTGGGTTGATCATCAGGATGAACCAAGATTTTATTATAACTAGAGAACCCATCCAACAATTAGATTCTGGTTGATCCAACTACCCTCTGTAAAATGTGGTCTATTTTGGGGAGAGGGAAATTTCCTTTTGGTGACACTTTTTTGAGGTTACTAAGATCAACACAGAGTCTGATCTCACCAGTTCTCTTTCTAGTTAGTACCATGTTTGAGACCCAATTAGAAAATATGGTTCGTGAAATTATTTTGGCATCATAAATTCTCTTAATTTGTTTTCCAATTGAAGGTAATAAGATAGGATTAATACTTCTAAGTTTTTTTTGAAAGGATTTTGATTTTATTTAATAGGAATTGTGTGTTGGATGATGTTGGTGTCATAGGATTTGAGGTCCTCATAACTCCAAGTAAAGAAATCCTAAAACTCTTTCAACAACTCAATGTATTTCACTTTTTTAGTTGGAGGAAATGATTTCGAAAGTTTGATCAATTTATGATTTTCATCAGTGCGTATATTACATTCTCTATATCAAACTTCAAAGGTTCCATTTTAGGTTTCCTAGGAACATCATTTGAATCAAATAAATCTTCCATAGGGGTTAATCCCTTTGGTAAAAAATTATCTTTGAGATTAATTACTTCAGTTTCTTCACTGATTATTTCATCCATCTCCACTTTCTCTAAGTTATCTACATCTGATCTAGTAAATTTAGTAGGGTTAAATCTATCTATTTCTTCACCTTCTATCTCATTTATTTTTATTCCATCCTTAGTGTCAGGAACTATGGATGTATCAACACCTATATTGTTATTTACAATTTCTTCTTCTGAAATTAAAAAGTTATTTATCTATTTGTCATCAGAAAATATTTGTCAGTTCTTCAAATTTTCTGGAATTGCAGGTCTGTGCCTAACTTTAGCAGCGTACTGATGGTTGGGCTGAAAGGGTAATTTGTAGGTGCTGGCAAACATTGCTAAACTATGGGCTTGCATATTATGTTTTCTAGGAAGTAATAAAAGCTTTGTTTCTAGGAAAGTGTTAAGTATTTATACAATAGTATCTCTATAACAACTTAATATAGGGTCTTTAGTCATATATACAACATCAATCTGTTTTACAATTAGTTCAGAGTCTCCCATGACAAAAACTCTTTTAGCTCCTAAATTCCTAACTAACTTAAGACCTAAAATTAATGCTTCGTACTCGACCATATTATTGGTACATTTAAAATTCAATATATATGCATGGCCTTCTGAATGATTATTTTCCAAATTATATATCAACACTCCTGCTCCTACTCCTAACTTATTGACTGACCCATCAAATTCAAGATGCCATAATATCTCCTGCTCATAATTTTCACTCTCTGGTGCAACAAAATTTTCCTCAGTTACAGCAATTTGACCATCTTATTTACTGAACAGTTCTATAGTTTGGTTAGTTTCTTTTTGTGTAGAAATTGCAATTTATTTTGGTTCTACATTAATATTGTTTGAAATTTCTTCTTGTGTTTGATTAGCATTATACATGATAAAAGAATCTATATCTGAGTATATGGAGTATATGGGAAAGTTTTGAGGCCGATCCTGGCTACTTACCATATATTTCATTGATGTTTCTCGGTATAGTTTCTTAGGTTGTCCAAAAACAGAGATTTTTTCATATGAAATATCTAGCTGTAAGGATCCCTAAAGTTCGGCTCCCCATGATCTGGATAACAACATCCCATACTTTGGTGAGATGACAACAACTACAATATCCATAAGGATGCTTTTGGCAGGATATTGGACTAAGGTAACACACAGGTCTTTAATCAATCCTAGACAATGTACTTGACTGGAGTCAAAAGAGAATAAGTCTTTGTAAGGCCTTGTAATGTCTAGGTTTAATTTCTCCATTACTAATTTGGGCATTAAATTGCGAGAAGCCCCATAATCTAACATTGCATTGTGCAGTATTTTATCATGGATATTAAGGATGATGTAAAAAGGTGGAATGCCTCCTTCTAATGGTTTTCCATTAATATCTGGACCAAATATAAGTTCAGGTTGGTCATCAAAAAAATTGACTGAATCCTCATTTTCAACAATGTTTAAGGTCTGGTTTATCTATGATTTATAAGTTTCATTCTGGATTAGCTCTGTTAAAGGAACTTAAACCTTTAGCTTCGCTATCTCTACTCCCAGATTGAATGGAAAAGAGACCTTTTCCGTTTGTGAGTTTTGAATTTTGAAGCATGGATTTGAGTGGACTTGTCTTCTTTTCCTTTATTGGGACTTCCTCATGCATATTTTCAAACTAATGTTTTTAGTTTTGTCCATTGGTTCCTTAGGTGGAATCAAAGTGGATGGTTGATCAGTAGAGGGTTGGTCAGAGGTTATATCTACAATTGTGGGACCAAAAGGAATTGGGTTCTGCCTAGGGATAACTTGGAGGATCTCTGAAATAGGGGCTTCTTTTATTTTCTTGGGTTGATTTTGTGTTGTTTTCTTGCTTCTTAGATTGTACTGTTTATGTACTTCAAAGATGGCAGAATCATACCCTTGTCTGTAATCAAATGATTACCCAGACTCTATCTGTAATTGTTGCAGCATATATAGTTCCTATTTATCTTGGGTTAGAAAAACCGTGTCCTCATCAGTTATTCCCGTTAAGTTAATTAGTGTATCTTGTTCTAAATATTTAGGATGGGATGTTTCTGCAAAATTTTCTTGAGAAGGAGGCCTAATGTCCTAATCTGGCCCATTTTTCCCAATGTTTTTGTTTTGGTTTTTCCTAAAATTTGGGTTTCTAACTGGAGGCCCTTGTTAGTTATCCCATTGAGGCTTCCTCTCCATATTCTCTATTATATCCATTAGTTTTTCCATACCTTTGGCTAAACTATCTATTTTAATGTCAGAGGGTGAAGGCTCATCTTTAGAAATTCCTCTTCTTTCATTCCTAACTCTACCCCTCTTAGCTAACAAATTAGCCTCTACACTAACACCTACACTTTTCATATCTTCTAATGTTTGGGGGTTTCTTTCCCTAAGTTGGTATGCCATATCTATGTCAAATCCATCTGGGAACTTTATTAAAGCTAAATCCGGCGGGGGTCTAAGATTAACTGGGATGGTGTTATATATATTATTGAATCTAGTGTAGTAATCTTGAACAGTTTCATTAGGTCCCCTTCTAATACTGCCATATTCTGAAAGGATTTGTAGGGGATTCTTTTTCTTTTCCCATGTGTTCAAAATTTGCTAGTGTAATGCATCTAAACTATCAATACTATTAGCAGGCAATGCCCTAAACCATTTCCTAACATCGACAGCTAAAGTTTGGGCAAAGAGTCTCATTTGAACATTATCTATGTCAATCTCGTGCAATTCAATGTAATTTTTTATCTTGTTAACATGTTGTTGTGCAATGTAATGTCTTGTGCCATCAAATTGAACAATTTTACTCTAGTAGTCTGTTGGCATAACACCAAGTTGAGCAGGTAACACAAGAGGAGCATGTCTATTTTCCATGGTTGTAAACTGGGAGGGACCAAGATGTGGGGTTGAGATGCTCGGAGAAGATGCAGTAGTGGATGAAGAACTAGGACTAGTAGGTGATGTATGGGTAATGATAGGTTGGTGTTGGGTAGTGGAGGCCCCGCGTAACAGTTTTAGGGCTCAAAGTCCACAATTTTGGGTAAAATTATGATAAAGGCTCCGTGAAGTGTGCGGGGGTGCAATCCCCAGGAGGGATGATACCAAACCTAGAAGATGACACGGTCGTGGCCGAGCAGATGGTGCGCACCCACACAATGAACACTTTAGTATTTCCAGCAAGCACTGTCTTAGCAGAAGCCGAAGGTAGCATGAGAAGTTGGGGGTTGAATTTGGCCACCCCTCCTAGAGAAACTCTATACCAACTGTAGGATGGGGTAACCACTGGGCTTCCTACCAAGGAAGGCCACTCCATCCAAATGTTAATGGAGCACAAGGAAAATCTGGAACAGGTCAGTCTACAGTGCAATGACTTGATCGCACACAACCAAGAAATGGAACAGGCCATGGCGGAGGTTGCAGGAAGGTACCAGAGTTGGTTGTCCTAGCGGCACTTCCTATAGCTAACAAGATCCACCACATGACCGCAGGATTTTGTACGGTCCAAGAGGAGGCCTCAAAAGCCCAGTGGGAATTAAATTTACAAATTATGGAGCTAAGACTAAAGGTACAGCCACCCACACCCCCGGAAGTTTGAGAGAAATGGGACAGGAAAATTCAAGCAGGACTGGAAGTGATAAATTGTGTTGTCCAAGATTTCTCAGAATTGTTGGATCAGTCCCTCCTTACGCTCACATCCCTCTAGGAAGACCCAGTTCTATAGCAGGTAGAGGTAGAAGTGCGGGGGTTACAACATGCTTATGACAAAGTCTGGGGAACTGCACAAACGGTTGCCATCATGCAGTGATTGGCCAAAATGAGGGAGGCCCAGGTTCTCAAGGCACAAGTTGACATTGCCCGACAGAAGGAAGCAAGGCTTAAATAATGCATCTAATCGTGGCTTGATGAGGCATTCGCAATTTCAACCAACATCGAGGGAAAGTTAGCACACTTGTAAGCAGTATATGAACCTATGCAAGTGACGGAAATTGATACTAAGGCATTAATGGCTCTCATAGAACGGGTCCAGCAGATGGCGGAAAATTTTGTTGCAAGTGTGAGCGAATCACAGAAGTTGTTGAATGACCTCTATACGAAGATTGCCACACCAGCTGAGTTACTCGGGACGAGTCACGATGATTGTGTTGGGGGCCTGTTGGGTAGCGGAGGCCCCGCGTAATGGTTTCGGGGCTCAAAGCCCACAATTTTGGGTAAAAGTATGATAAACGCTCTGTGAAGTGCATGGGGAATGAATCTTAATGAGTCAAGTCAAAGGGTTTTCCACTCGAAAATAATGTAAGAAAATAGAAAGTGAGTCGGCTTGAATGTATACATAGAGCAAGGATCTATGGTTAGAAGTCAATTTTTGTTTTGGATATAGAATATTATGGGTTTATGAAGGCACTAGTTGCTCTGCGTCTGTAAGTCCAAGTCAAGGGTGTTGGTAGATAGATAAAGACTATACAGTTGTGTGCTTACAGGCCTGGTAGAGTTCGCAACTGTGTGCACGGATCCCTGCAGCCGAGTGCATAGGGCGGATCTAGGTGTATTGACAGAAGATAAATAAAGATAAGAATTTCTGTATCATTGTGTGCTTTATCATGAATCTATCTGTTGCTTATGTTATGAATTTTTGCACTATCTTTAAGAATTATGATTGCGTGCATTGGGTTTTATTGTTAAATGTTTTCTTAAAGAGTGTAAGGAGAAGATCAAATATGTAATAATTTCATTAGTAAGAAAGTGCATCTGTGCGGATTTACGCGGGAATCTGACAACGATACAAGACCACAGAATGGTTCGCGACCCCTTCGGACCACATCAAGACATCCAAAGGGTGTCGAAACCTAGTTCCAACACCCACCCCTACTACCTCGGGTGAAACTTATGTTCGCGCTCTATGGATTGTTGCTGAAAGGGCCAGTAGTACAGGATTTGTTTATCTAATAACTCTTCCAAACGTAGGTCAGGCCCCAACAAGCCAATAAATGGTTCCATTGTCAGGACCGGGATCCACCTAAGGGATGTCTGATGTCGTAACGCTGAAACCTTATGAAGAAAGAGCTTGAAGATTGGTTGGATAAGAATCTCCATGAGTTTGTAGTACAGGAAAATAGAAATCTACGGATATCTAAGGAAAGGTGGCTAGATCGCTACATATACATAGAAATCCATGAGATCTTCTTCGTGTCCTTCTCAACAGAAATATACAAGTGGATCGCAAGGCTAGCTGATAATCAGGGGAGGTGCAGACTGGATTAGCCCATTGTATGGACGCGAGAGTTGGTGAGTAGGCTAGAAGCATCTGAAGATAAAATTGTGTGGGTAGTGGATCATTGGTTGGATCGAATAATCAAAGGGTTTATCATTGAATTCACGATAAACACAACTATGAGTTACAGCGATGCAAAAAGGCACTTTCTCTAAGGAACATGAGGTAAGTACATTAAATCATTGAATACTTGGATTAAAATGTTGTTATGTGAAAAACGGGTTATGTGCATCCATTGGTGTCTGGGGTAACATGGAGTGAAGGAGGCTACCGATGGACTGAAGGATTAGAGAATAGTTCTCTGGTTTCTATTTCATGAGAGAGTGAGGAGGAGCTCATAGGGTTCTCTCCAAGAAGTGAAATCCAACTGATAAATAAGCACTTTCCACTGGTACCATCACCATCCACACCATCTCCCACTTCACCTACATCGAACTCATCATTGCCTACCCCACCTCTGCCACAACCGAGGGTTGGAATGGCGAGTGCGATCAAGTTGATGGTATTTAGAGGCATGGGAAATGAGGAAACAGATTAGTTCTGGTTTGTAGTAAAGGCTGTATGGGAAGCCCAAGGTGCAATGGATGATAACATCAAAAGGGATACTCTAGTTAGTGCTCTGTAGGACCGCACGTTGATGTGGTACATAAAGTACTCGAGTGATCACCCGAATGTGAAACCCCATGGAATATGGATCAGAGATTGAAAAGTACAATCCATCAGGCCAATGTGACGTTGAAAGATACGTAGCACTGCGCGTGGTTTGTAGCATCTTTGACACCACATCTGAGGGCAGCACTATCACAGCAAAAGGTCTCAACCCAAGTGGAAGCATTAGAGATAGCAATGAGATTGCATGAAACTCCAATATAGGATCTGGGGTTGGGAGTTCAGTAAATCCGCATGCAACTACAAAACCTATGCTCGGAGATGTAGAGTTTGAAGCAAGATAGGGCACCCTGACCAGAGGCACGTGAGGAAGTATGGTGTATCAAGTGCAAAGGTCAAGTTCACGACAAGGACCGTTGCCTCGTATTCACAAACTATGTGACAGGGGGGGACCAATACCATTGTGACTAGAGGCACAAGTAGGGCCAAGTACAGTGCCCGCAGTTTAGTACACAATCTGTCAGGTGGGAGGAAAGCACACTACAGACAATTGTCATCTATTGCAAAAACTTATACAACCCTCCCAACAGTTGTTTTGTAATTTTTGTAGATCAATGGGCCATGACAAACAAAATTGCTGAAGTTATGCGTTGTTGATGGATCAGGCACCTCCTTACACGATACAGACTGAGGTATGAGGTCAAGATCCAGTTGCATCAATAACATAGAGTAGATTCTAGGGGTGTGGGTGGGAATTAGGAATGAGACCTGGACGAGAGCGTGGACAATTGATTTGCTAAAATTGTAGAGGACCTGGGCACTACGTGCGTCATTGCACAAACCTGACTAGGACATGTTTCCTGTACTATTACCAATTTGATCATGAAGCAATAGGTTGCCCCACACTAATTGCACAAATGCGTGAAAAAGGGGTTCTTCTGACTACTCCCACTCGAACCATGCGAAGAGGAACCTAACATGAACATGATGCTTAGAAGTGGTGCCACTATAGGAGCAATTAAGGGGAAGCAACTCGAGGAGGATACACGGGTTCGCAAGGCCCCTACAAAGCAACTGGAGTTTGATTTAGAACCCGTGAAGGAAACATTTATGGAGCCTAAGAAGACCTTCGCGGAGGCTTCTTCTTTAGGTAGCAAGGATCAAGCTGAGCCAGAAATGGATGCTTCCATGTTAACCACCTTTTTAAAGACATGCATGAAGCTACTATGGGACAATAAAGTAGTTAAGGGGTTGCAGGAGTTGATAACTAGGTGTGGAGGGTTGGGTGAACCACGCATCCGGAAACTAGGCAAGCATGCTTCATGCATCGGGCGGGAAATGCGGTTGACTGCCCAAATTGGTGACTATGAGATGGATCAAGTTGTTCTGGATTTGGGGTCAGATGGGAATGTGCTACCTAAATAGACTTGGGAATGTATGGGTAGGCCCACAGTACAATGGTGTCCTATCCAATTACAAATGGCGAACCAACAGAAGATCTTGCCTATGGGGAGACTACAAGGAGTCACAATAGACATTGAAGGTGCGAGCACACAAACATATTTTAAACTAATAGAAATTGTGAATGACAGTAACCCGTATCCTGCATTGTTAAGGATAGACTGGGCCATGGATATGAATGCAGTCATCAACCTAAATCAATGAAAATGGATATTTGAGAAAAAGTCTCTTCGTGTTGTGATTACGCTGGACCTAATCGAAGGAACTTGTTATACTAAGCATGTGCGTGATGAGGACAATGATGATGAACTACATTGTATTTACCAGATCATAGAATGAGATCAAGATTGGGTGAATCCGAACGTGGATGGGAGAATATCATGGGAATAGGACAGTTCTTGCATGTTAGACTCAAATGAGGAGATTGAGCGATGGCAGAACCAATTACATGAGATCACAACACTAAATTGTAATATGATGGTTAGATCGCTACGCTATGTAACGATAGAAGAAAGGGAGTTGCCAACATATGGGGGAGCAATGAAAGAAGAAGAAAAGGTCGAATAATGAGAAATGGCAAGATTGGAACAGAAGTAGCATGGAGGGTAAATAGGGGCGCTGGGCACCACAACTGCACAAGGGTGGAATACACGCCAAAAGATGAGGAGAAAGAGGTGCATGCCGACGTGCATATGGGTTGGCGGACAAGGTGGGGTGAGCATCCATCAGTAGCATAGGATGCAGATGTATGTGGTGGAACTGCCTAACCAACTAAGAATCAAAAATATGAATTCACCACAGTGATGCATTCTTCCAGTTGTTTGCGACGAAGTTAGCAGAAAAATAGGGGGGAGAATAAACAACATTTGACCCACTGGTAATATATGGATACGAAGGGTACGATGAGCCTATGAGACCATCTAAAATAGGAGGGGGGAAAGGTGATTGTATCAATGGTAAGACAAGAGGGACTCAAGAATGAGCAGGATAGCAACAAGCTCCGTGAAATTGGAAAACAAGGGGCGCGAGTGAGAAGGAAAAGCATGCGATTGGAAGAAGGAATCAGCAAAATGAAAACTAGCATCACACAGGTGGGTTGTGCAACACTGTAAATAATGAAACCAGGCCTAGCCACGGCTACCATGATATTAGCATGTGCCGCAACCCTACTAGCATGGATGCAACCACACCAATAGAGGAAGGTAGCATATACAGCAGTAAACAAGGGGATAACGGATACGAAGGCACTCAAAAGGTGCCCACAGCTCGGGCTTGTGGGGAAGTGGAAATCTTGCACTTGGGGTGCGAACACTTGACTAGCTGTGGAAAGCATAGTCTTAGCACCCCAAGTAGTTGAAAGAAGGTGAGGGAATATAAACAAGGTTGTGGGAGGCCTGCGCAGAAAGAAGTGTCCATGCAGGGCCAGTCAATTAGCAAGACCGTGGCCGCGGCAAAAGGGCTGCATTGCAGCGTGGATAGGTTGGGAGGTGACCATTACTATCACTATTCATGACAAGAAGTTTGGATTACGTTAAAGAGGAGCGGGTGGTGGGCCATTAAGGCAGAAGTTTAGAGATATATATGGAAATATTGGCCGCCATGAAGGCATTAATTAGTTGAGAGTGGAGGGAAGGATTACATTCAAACTTAAGCAGTCCTACAAAAACCCTTGGCCAACACTGGGATATTTGAAATTTGAGCCAATCTAGAATAGTAACCACCCAGCTATCAGGCCTACGATGAATACCATGGCTAGAACACAAGCAAGGTTTACGGAAGAGTTGCATCCGGCCTAGGAAGACTTGGAAGAAGCAACTACTGCCCTCAAGGTTTCAAAGTCCCCTCACACACCACGACCCTGAAAGGACAAGCAGACTATGGGGCCAGTCGGGTATCACTGAGATTTAGTAAATTTCCAGTGATAGAAAAGGGCAAAGCAATCACCATGGAAATTGATAAGGATGAGGAATATTTGTAGGACTTGATCACTTAGATCGAAGCACAGGATGAGGAAGTAGAGGATGCTATCCAAATACCATCGCTACACCCATATCTCCCTCCATGGCATGGAACGACTAAGATATCGAAGGACCTAGATGCTGCAAAAAGTACGCTCCAGACCCCACTTCTCCCAGAAGAGATAAGGTTTGATGGTTTGCCACTGGGCTAAATACCAAGCATCAAGTTTAAAGATTGGGATCTAGTGGATAGCAAGAAGTTCCTTCAGTTGGATAAGGATAAATTATGGTGGCGGACATGGCTAAGGGGTGTGGAAAATACAAGATTGCTCAATCTAAGGTGGATACCCCACTATCACTATGCATCCATCACCATTTTTGTTATCCGACAGCTATTGCATCTGGTGCATGATGGGTATCTTTGGTTGGAAGAACCAATTCCCATCATGGAAAATTTAGTACATCCACTTATCCATCTGCTGACTAAAGGGAATGACCCTGTAGACACAACGAGCACCAGTAGTGATGTGGGTCTTGTTGAAGCAATCAAGGCTAAATATAAGCTAGAGAAGGAGAAGCACGGGTATGCCATAGAGAGCATCAAAGATCGAGGGGTGCAAGTTTCCACCCAGATACTGGCTAGTAAACTCATGAGGAAATTCCACGTAGACGAGGTGCCAGCACCTGTCATTGCACTTACGGAACAATGTACACAAGGGGTTCAGTTCAACTGGGCACAATTTCTATGCGACGAATTTTTGGCTAATTGTAAGGAAGCACAGGAGAAAGGTAAGACTTTCCATTATGCATGGTTGCCACTATCAATCCTTCCGATTGCAGGAGAAATCTCGCAAGGTAGCTAGTTTCCCAGTATTGAAAAGAACCTACCTGAAGTAGTGCGGTATAACTTGCTCTGGGCTACAAAGGATGCCAGGAGGGTTTGTGACAACAAGGTATTTTGGATATTCATGGAGGTGAGTATCTGGACGTGGATCAATCATAAACCGTGCTTGTCTCTGACAATATACAACAATTTTCAAAACACAACAGAGTTCAAAGAAGACATACATAACCTATATATTCGGGCGCGGAAGGAACCTAAATGAACATGGGTAAAGCTTTCGTTCATTGCAACAGACAATGCAATCTACGAGGTAGTAGCAGCATAGCCCTTGGAGTGGAGCACCCCAGGCGTGGATCTATTAGAAAGGATGGCAGCACAGTAGCAAAAGAAGGAATTCTATCTATGACTCACTGAACTGGCGGAAGGGACGCGTCAGGGACAACAGGCAACTTCGCAGCGGGAGGTGACCAAGGAAGTAATACCCGAGGAGATCACGGAAGGTCAAGGAATGTCATCATAATAGGATGTGAAGAGGGAAAACATGAACTTTCCCACATAATAAACCCAAGGCAAGAGGTTGCACAGCAAGGAATCAACACATACACGCAAAAATTCAAAGACAACAAAGACTTTGGAGAAAGAATTTCTTAATAGCAACAAAACGACACACAATGTCACTTCAGGTGCCTTGGAGGAGCTGATGATAGAGAAGACAACTGTGGTTACGGAGCTTAGAGAGAAACTGCATGCCTTAAAGGTGTGACCCCCAGGAGGGATGATACCAAACCTAGCAAATGACACAATCGCAGTAGAGCAAATGGTGCGCACCCACATAATGAACAGTTTAGTATTTCTAGCAGGCACTGCCTTAGCAAAAGTTGAAGGTAGCATGAGAAGTTGGGGGTTGAATTTGGCCGTCCTTCCTAGAGAAACCCTATACCAACTGTAGGATGGGGTAACTTCCGAGCTTTGTGCTAGGGAAGGTCGCACCCTCCAAATATTAATGGAGCACAAGGAAAATCTGGAGTAGGTCAGTCTACACTGTGATGACTTGATCGCACACAACCAGGAAGTGTAACAAGTTGTGGCAGAGGCCTGTAGAAAGGCACCAGAGTTGGATATCTGAGCAAAAATTCCTATAGCTGACAAGATTCACCACTTCGTCATAGGATTCCGTACAGTCCAAGAGGAGGCCTCGAAAGCCCAATGGGAATTAAATTTTCAAATTGTGTAGCTAAGACTGAAGGCACAACCACCCACACCCCTGGAAGTTCGAGAGCAATTCCATAGGAAAATTCAAGTAGGAAAAGAAGTGATAAAACATGTTGTCCAAGATTGCTCAGAATTGTTGGATCAGTCCCTCCTGATGCTCACATCCCTTAAGGAAGACCCAATGCTATAGTAGGTAGAGGCAGAAGCACAGGAGTTACAGCAGGCTTATTACAAAGTTTTGGGAACTGCGGAAATGGTCGCCATCATGCAGTGATTGGGAAAAATGAGGGAGGCCTAGGTTCTCAAGGCACAAGTTGACACTGCCTAGTAGAAGGAAGTAGGGCTTAAAGAACACATCCAGCCGTGGCTTGATGAGGCATTAGCGATTTCCACCAACATCAAGGGAAAGTTAGCACACATGAAGGCAGTATATAAGCCTGGAAAAGCGATGGAAACTCATACTGAGGCATCAATGACTCATGTAGAATGAGTCCAGCAGATGGTAGAAAATTTTGTTGCAAGTGTGAGTGAAGTGCAGAAGTAACTGAATGACCTCTGCGTGAAGATTGCTGCACAAGCTGAGTCACTGGGGACGAGTCACGATGATTGTGTTGGGGGCCTGTTGGGTAACGGAGGCCCCGCATAACAGTTTCAGGGCTCAAAGCCCACAATTTTGGGTAAAAGTATGATAAAGGCTCCGTGAAGTGCAGGGAGCGCAAATCTTAATGAGTCAAATCAAAGCATTGTCCACCCGAATATAATGTAAGAAAATTCAGCATTGGGTTTCTTTTGGAAAGGACCTTCCTTATTTCTAAAATGGTTTCAGTTTTGTCTTCTATATCTATCTCATGAAGCTCATACATGTTTTTGATATTAAGGAAGTGGATGAGTCTATTGGCATCCTTAGGCATTTCTCCCAATTCCTCCTTCACTTTTTGGATAGTTTCTGTAGCTATCTTTATCAATTCTGTCTATTCAAAAATAACTTAAATAGATGACCAAATATCATTGACAGAGTCATTGATATTAGCCCACAACAATTCCTTGGCTTACCCAAGGGGTTTCTCCAACGTTGAGTCTTTCTCCATAGCTTTGACTCTTTCACTCATTCTATTGGTCTTTTGTGCCTCTTCCTTTTGCATAATTTGGGCATGTTTGTAGTCACTTTCTAAACTTGCCACATTTTCTTTTAGTTTATTCATTTCTGTAGCCTGGATAGACATTTCCTCCATGGCTCTAACTAACTCTGTTTCTTTTTCTCTTGATGCACCTATTGTTGTAGACTCTATTGTGACTGGCAATGCTATGGCGGGTGGAGCTGTAGGTGCTAGTGAAGCTGCTAGTGTGGAGGGGATTGTTGTAGATACTATAGGGATGAAATTTGCTTTTGTAGTGGCAATATCACTTTGCTTCAATTGAATTAAAGTGTCCAATTTTTTTTGTCTCCCTTAACTGATCATTAAGTTTTAGGACCAAGTCCATCAACTCTTCATGCCTGGTTTGGCTCTCTAAGACTTCAAGTGTTTAAGGATGTTGTAGCTAGGGTATTTTTAATTACTTCTTAAGTGCAACAATATCATCATTTTTCTTCTTTATGAGCTACTTTGTAGCTTTAATATCTTTGGGATCATTTCCCAATTCAATCACTAAGTCTTCTAAAGACTTGATCCTAGTATCCTTGGGCTATGAGGAGCCTTCTCCACCTGAAATCGTGTCGAGATATTATTCAATGAGTTTTGTAAGTGATGGGTAGTTATGGCTTTACCTATTAGGGTGGAGTATAACATCTCTCCCATCGCTTATGTAGCTCTATTTGGTCTATGGGATGAATATCCCTTGTCAATACTTCAAAGTCAACCCTCTTGAAGTTTGATGATGTCTTGGGCTACTGTGTTGTAGGTTTGAGAAAGGGCATTTGAATCTTTCCCTCCTTCATGTCAAAAGCTAACATTAGCCTTGTTTGATTTGTGGGAGTGAGTTTTAGATATTGACCATATGTCTAAGCTTTGAGCTTCTCATTCCTCATTTTAATGTCTTTGTATATGTCTTTTATGTCTTGTTCTTGTCAGCAAACCTATTGAATGAAGACACTTCCACACTTAGCTGCCTTTCCAACATCTAAGTCTATGATGTGGATGGTTCTTGTATGTCTACAGATGGAGTTGTGGGCCTGCTTCTATCTCCCTCTGTGTTGGTCGCCTCTGTTGATCCTTATGTATCTTCTTGTTTAGAAACGGGATTAAGCCTTTTCCTTTTGTTGTGATTGGTTTCACACTGAACATTAGATGTATCCATGCATGAAGTAGAAGCTCCCTCTCTATTTCTCTTGGGATTTCTTTCTTCATTTTGGGGAGTCTGCAAAATAAGAGGGGTGCTCATGGTGGCTTCTTGTTGTTCTAGTACCTGCAGAAATGAGCTCTCATCAAGTTGCCTCTCTAAATCAGTCAAGGTATTCTCAAATTCTACCTTTGTACTATCTCTATCTATAAGATTGTTCTCCAACCACTCAAATTTATTGGCATATGCTTCTATCTTAGGTATGGGGTGATGAATGTAAGGCCCCAATTTGACCTTTTGCCTAAGCCTGGTTAAGAATCCTTGAGGGTCATATCTCCATATGAAACTCTTTTAAAATTTCATTTCTTGCAATATGCAATCTGTTTCCTCCCCTGCTTCTCTTGAATTACAAATGAAAGGGCCCAATTGATTTTTGACTCTAAATTGGGTCTTCTTCTTGGCTTAAAAAAAAATTACTTCATCTGAGTTCATTATTTTCCTATAGTACTCCAAAGAAAATAACCTCATGGGGAGGTATTTGGGTAGTTTATATGGTGCAATATGGCATCCAGATATCCTTATCTCTGTGTGGTTTTGGTACAGGTACCAATCTCCCACTTTGGTTTGTTTTGATACCTGGAGGACCCTTTTTATCTCTAGACTTATCCTAGGTGGAGGATTTCTATAAGCATAGACATGACTGGATGTACAAAAGAATCTATAAAATCTGAGTAATTGTATGATGATCCAAATTTGTGGAATAATGGGGTCCAAAAAATGACAGACCTGGGCTGGCCTTTGGTATCAAGCTTCCAGAGAGTGAAAGGAAATCTATTGGGTTGCTAGTACAAGAACATATGATAGAGGACATATGAGTATTTAAACACTCTTTCGTTGCTCATTCTAGTAAACTGCTCATGCATCCTATCAGCTATAAACTCAGCATCGTTGTACAACATAGAAAGAGGTTGTCCTAAGGTATAAATGGACATGAAGGCAAGTATAAGCTCATCAATGTATTAATTAGTAGTGTAGCCCAAAATACATGACATCATGGTCATAATATGCTTGCCCCGTGTAGAAAAAATAGCTGACATATATGGAGGGGGATCTTTAGGAAGGTGGTTTTCTTCTATAATGAAAGTTTGAAGTAACCGGGCCAATCTAGATGAATTTAACTTGACGTACTAGTCTATCGTATCCCCAATTGAGAATTGGGTTAGATTGGGTCCTAGTTGAAAATGAAACATTTCATTTATGGATTCAGTTGTGATGGTAAACAAAACCTTTTGGTCATGAGACACGATAGTTCTATGGCTAGGGACGTAGTATGGATGGCACATGTGAACAATTTCTGGGAAGACATGTACTTGGGGGAACTCATATTTGGGTAAATTGGACTCCCAAAGGCCAATGTCATCTGAATGGTTCAGGTAGTTGTCTCTGCTCAAGCAATGAATCTTGAGCAGGAGCTCTATGGTGGTCAAGGTCTAAATGTGGCGTTGTCACAGGTCTGATGTCCATGGAGACAGGGGTGGCAAACATTATTTAGTTCTTATGGATTTGAATTAGGCGCTAGAGGTTTTGAATGGAAATTGGGAACTTTCAAAGGGTTTTGGTCACAGGTGTTTTTAAATTTCAGTTTATTTTCAATTAATTTGACTTAATGAAAACACTTAACAGGCCAAATGTTTCCAAATGTGAATAAGGAGTGGTATTTTATGGTGAAATACTTGGAATTGGGTGAATTTCCTTTAAGTTGAGGGTTCACGATAGTTGTAGAGGTTTGTACAGTTTTGGCGCAGACTGGGAGGTCAGTTGGGTTGTCTATAGCGTCTTCTGGAGCAAATTTGGAGGTTTGTTGGTCAATTCGGCATTGGCAGGAGTCGCAAAAGTTTTCACAATCTATAGAGAAAAAATGAGTGAAAATAGGGCTTTGGGACCTTTTATAGAAAACAAATTTTTATTTTGGAAAGTTCATTTATGAGTGAACAATTGGTATTTTTTTCGATTAAGTGGGGAAGTGGTTTTCCTTGGCCATCACATCGCTTTTGTGGCGAGGGCGGTTTTTAGGAAGGGTCACCCAATGTGCTGCAGCATTTGACACATAGTAGTAGGGGGATTGGAGAAAACCTCAGACAGGTAAAGATTGATGATCAAGCCCAACCGATATGGCTGTGAGCCATCGGATGAGCGCGGGACGATCGAATGGCAATCGAGTGATGGAGTTGCACAGGGGATAAAGCAAAGGCTTTGGGGGGTGCCATAGCTTTAATGTCTGGCGGTATGGGATTAGTTTAGGATTTAACCACTAGGTTAAGTGATCAGGCAAGGCATTAGTCATAGGATTAGGGAATCGAGTGAGGTTAATGACAGGATTAACTTAGTTTTACTGGGATTAAGCAAACTAAGTAAGATTGTATCGGGATATGGGTAATTTATATAGTTTTATTAAACCTAAGGGTTGGGATATTTAACTTAGGGGTTTAATTAATATACAAGAAAAGGTAATTATAGGGGATTTATACAATAAAATTAGAAATTAATATGAAATGAATGAGCTGTGTGGTTAATATTCTTTAAGCATAATGTAACATGTAATGTTTGCACACATATGCTTAATACTTAGGATAAAATTCTTTTGTGAATTTTTGGATGAAATATGTTTTAATGTGGGGGAGGGGGGGGTTTACTTTTCTTAGTTAAATGAAGTTTAACCTTAGGAAAATGGGTTCTATTTGGGAAATTAGGGGAAATGAAGGGAGATGAATTGTCATGAAGGGAATTCTAGCACTTGTGTCCATAATCATTATGCCGAGGGTCGAGTCCCTCCAAAAGTTAGAGAAATGCTTTGAGCCTCTTTGACTTCAAGGATTTAAGTACTTAGAACTTTATTTATGGGAAATTAGCAAGTAAAGGGGTGAAATGACTGAGGGGGTGTTAAATAAACCAAGTTGTAAACCATTGTCCTTTCTTTGTTTATTGCTTATGCACATTTGAAAGATGCATGTAAAACATGTGTAATCACTTGATATTTCTGCAACCTTTCTTCTACTTACCCATTAACTTACCCTACCATTTTTCCTTCATTTTCTTTCGGTGCATTTTAAGCTAGCAAACCCTTATCAATCATTTTCTTTTACAAAGTAATCTATCTAATTGTAACCTTATATCATCCAAGGGCTTAGATTAAACTAATGAGCTCCTTTTATTTTCTTTACCTATCTAATGATCCACCAAGATTAAACTGTTTGGTCATATTTTATTCTCTAACTATAAACATAAAATCAAAGCATGGAATAACCAAGTTTAAACAATTTGATTACCATGGATTGTGGCATGTACAACAAGCTACACACAATCATTATTATGCATAAAAGTAAATAGCAATGGCATTTGACTTGCACACTTTCATGGTCTCTTTTTGTTTTTTGGGGTTCATATATCTTCATTTTTTTGACATTTTTTCATTCTTTTTTTCCTTTGATTTTTCTTTTAGGACATACCCTCTTCACATTTTTTAAAATTTTTTAATATGGAAAACATTTGCAGAAAACAAAGGTATGTACAATGTTACAAGGCATAACCTTACTTATTCAAAATTATGACTCCTATTGGTATAGGAACCTAACAGAGGGGTTTCCTAATCTACTCTAGAGCGTGACACATAGCAGTCGGAGGGCCGGAGAAAACCACTTGATTGGGCGGGTAACGGTCACTCATCGGGCATGGCTGATATGGCTATCAGCCGTTGGATGAGGTGGATGTTGATCGAATGGTAGTTGGGTGGCAAACTTGCATGGAGGAAATTAGCAAGATTTTAGGGGGGGCTAGGGGCCTTAATCACGACGATTTGCGATTAATGTGGCATTAATCATGAGGTTAGGGGATCGGGTGGAACTTAATAATAGAATTAACTTAGGTTTACTGAGATTTAGTAAATTAAGTGGGTTTTGTCTAGATATGGGGTAAATTATATAGTTTATATTAAAACTAAGGGTGGGATTATTTACTTATGGTATTTAATTAATATACGCGAAAAGGATTTCACCGGGATTTATATAATAAAATTAGAAATTAATATGAAAGTGATGGGCGGAGGGGGCATTCCCTTAAGTAAAAAGGTAAAGTGCATGAATTTTTTGCACTTTACTTTATACTTAGGATAAACGTTTTTTGTGGGGTTTTGAGTGAAATAGGATTTACATGGGGGGTTTCCACCTTTCCTAGGCAAAAGCGTTTTAACCTTAGGGAAAGGGGTTTTATTAGGGTAATGAGGGAGGGAATGGATTTTATGGAGGATTCTAGCACTCAATGTGCATAACTCATTAATCCAAGGGTCCAATCCCTCCAAAATTCAGAGAAATGCTCTGAGTCTCTTTGAATTGAAGGATTTTAAAGTGCTAGAGCATACTTGTGGATAGGAAATTAGTAAGTAAGGGAAAAATGAATGAGGGGGAGTTAACCATATTAACTTGCAAACCTTTGCTTCCATAATTTGATCATACATATATAAATATGTGTCTAGCATGATGCATTTGTTTTGATCCATTCAACTTTACACTTTAGCAATCTTTCTTCTACTTACCCATTACTTACCCTACCATTTTTTATTCATTTATTTGGGTGCATTTAGGCTAGCAAACCCTTACTCTATCTTTTCTTTAATAAAACAAATTATATATTTCTAACCTTATATCATCCATGGGCTCAGATTAAATTGATGAGCTCCTTTATTTTCTCTACCTATCTAATGATCTGTCAAGATTAAACTATTTGGTCAGATTTTATTCTCTAACTATAAACATAAAATTCAAAGCATGATATCATCAAAATTTAGTCGTTTGATACGATCGATTGTGGCATGAATAATAAGCTACACACAATCATTATTATGAATAAAAGTAAATAATAGTGGCATTTACACTTGCTCAATTTCATAGTCTCTTTTTGTTTTTTTGGGGTTCATATATTTTCATTTTTTACCTTTTCCCATTTTTTTCCTTTTATTTTTCTTTTAGGACATACCCTCTTCATATTTTTTTAACTTTTTAATATGGAAAACATTTGCAAAAAGCAAAGGTGTGTACAATATTGCAAGGTTTAACCTTAAACATTTAAAATTATGACTGCTATTGGTGTAGGAACCTAACATATGTGATTTTGCTTTCTTTCTTCCTCTTCTTATCTCTTTCATTCTGCTATTGATTCCATTCTACAAAGTAGTTGTAAGTTGGTTTTCTTTGCTTTCCATTCTCCAATTGATTCCATTCAATAGTTAGTTTCAATTCAGTTTATCTTTTCAATTTTGAAATCAATATTAAATCTTGGAAAAAAAAACAAAAACACTCCTTTCATGCCTCGTAGGAATAGGGATAACTTAGGAAAATTTCTACAAAATACGCCCACCACATTAAACAACTAACCTTCCCTCTTCTTCGGTGGCTGTGAATTAGAGGACCCCTTAGGCGAACAATAAGATATTTTTGAAGACCCTATAGGGGAAGAAAAAAAACCATTCCAACTAACATAATCGCTGAAAATATAAATGGAAGGGGAGATAGAGAAAGAATTGAGGGTGCTTTTCCCATCAGAGAAACCAATGGTGATGCCAAGATGAAAAACATAAGCCCCTCTACTCTTCCTCACTTCCATGGACTAAGCTTAGAAGATCCAAATACTTTTCTATTCGAATTTGTTGTCATATGTAGAACTTATGATTACGCCTATGATGATCAGAAGTTGAAATTATTCCCATCCACTCTTAAGGATGCAACCCTATGTTGGTTCATGGGTTTACCTATGGATAGTATCACCACCTAGGCTCAAATGCAACAAGATTTTAGCAACGAGTATAGGGACTAATACAGGTCCAAAGATACCAAAGAGGAAATTTTTATAATGACCTTAGGACATGATGAGTCTTTAGAGGATTATAAGGAAACATTTCAGCACAAATACAAAAGGGCCAGGTGCACACTTGATCTTGCGTCACTTAAGTT
>APFE031759258.1:0-11791 GCA_000404065.3 Pinus taeda | reverse complement strand
GGTAGTTGTACCCCTTATTAATATTGTTGTGCCCCTATTGCCCCCATATTGTTATTACTGTGCCCCATAGAATCCCTCTATTGTTATTTTTGTGGCTTTATATTATTATTATTAGTTCGGCTGGATTATATTGTGACTCCTTAGACTCATATATATAGAAAGGAGGTTTTGTCATTTGGAACATCCAAGAATTGTTCATTTATGTAATGTAAAGGAGGTTGCCCCCTCGAAGAGGCTGAATTCTAAGGCGTTGATCTATCTTTTCTATCTTTTCTTGAGCTAGTTTCATAACACTTTTACACCCTACTCCACCTAAACAACCTCAGATTCCTTCCCAACCAAACCTAAACCTGAACAATAGACAGGCTCAGTAGTTCTATAGTGGAAAGACATCCTACCCTGCTTATGTTGTGGAAATTCATAAACTCAACCTTAGGTCTGAGAGAGTTTTCCCAGATAACCAACCTCCATCTCCTCCTATGGAGAGTGAGGAGGAAAGAGAGGAAAGTATGCCTAGAGCGAATCCACGACCCTTTCCTGAAAGATTAACCCATCCAGTTCAGCATACCCTAGAAGAAAATGAAATTCTAGGTGAATTGAAAAATCTATGTGTAAAAATCCCACTTCTCCAAGATATTAAAGATGTACCCATTTACAAAAAGTTGATTAAATAGAAGTGTTTCAAACATTTAGGATGGAAAAAAAGAGACACCTCTACCATTAATTTCATTGGATAGTTGCATGACATAATGTTGGGGAAGGTAATTTGCCCAAAGTATTTAGATCTTGGGAGCCATGTAGTAGATTTACACATCGATGGCACCATTTTCCCCCATACCTTGATTGATCTTGGGGCTACCATCAATGTAATGACTAAGGACACTATGCTCAATTTGAATCTCTAGAGATCATTAAGAAAGAACATGACAGTCTTGCAGCTTGCAGACTGATCCACAGCAGCCCTTGAGAGGATTTTTGAGGATGTGGTGATCTCCATTGACTCCTGGGAATACCCTATAGATTTCCTAGTTCTCCAACCTAAGACCAAATTTAATCGTTTTACTCTCATCCTTGGGAGGCCTTGCTTAGCCATTGTCGATTCCTACATAAGCTATAGGATTGGAAATATGACTATAAAAAATGGCCATCTATCCAAATAGTTGGTCCTGTACCCTCCTACTCAGCCATCTCTAGAACATGACTTACCTTTATGGCTAGAAGAGGAAGAAGAAGATGAATTCTACTCCTCCTAACTCTATACCCTAGAAACTTCCATAGGAGGAGGGCAGCTTGATGAAGATGATATGATTGAACACATCCTCCAAAATCCAACTCCCAACACTATGTCTCTGGAGGAAGTAGTGAAGGAAACTAAGGACAACCATCAAATGGATCTATGCTTAGCTGATTGAAACCCTACTTGTGTTAAGACAATAGAATTCATCCCTGAAATATCATTGAAAATCAACCCCTCTCTCTTTGTACACCAATAAGAAGAGATATGTAATATGCTAAGAGAGAATTTGGATGCCTTTGCTTAAAATTATAAAGAAATGAAGGGAGTGCACCCCTCAGTGTGTACTCACCACATTTACATCACAGAAGGTTGCAAACCAGTTCGACAACCCCAAAGGAGAATTAATCCAACTCTCAAGGATACAGTCAAAGAAGAGCTACAGAAACTGTTGGATGCGAGATTCATTTACCCTATCCCAGACAATGAGTGGGTGTCTCATTTGGTGTTGGTTCCAAAGGAAAATGGAAACTGGAGGATTTGTGTTGATTACAGAGAGTTAAATAAAGAAAAAAATAAGGAACATTTTCCTCTACCTTTCCTTGACAAAGTGTTAGATGGCCTGGTAGGGAATAAGTTCTTCTCTTTCTTAGATGGGTTCAGTGGGTACAATAAAATCCAGATCAACCCAGAGGACAAAAATAAAACCACCTTAACCTATCCTTAGGGTACTTTCACTTGTAGGGTCCTTCCTTTTGGTCCATGCAATGCCCCTGCCACTTGCAAGAGAGGAGTCCTAAGTATCTTTGCAGAGCTATTCCATGATGCAATATAAATTTATATGGATGACTTCACACCCTATGGGTGTGATTTCCAGGAGGATTTCTCTAACCTGGGTAAGGTGTTGAACAAATGCATTGAAATGAACTTATCCCTTAGTCTCGAAAAATTTGAGTTCTTGATGACTACAGGGACTATTGTAGGTCACTCAATATCCTAGAAAGGACTGCAGGTAGACCCAAATAAGGTAGCCATCATCAAAAGTGTCCGAACTCCACAGAAATAGAGTAATGTCAGAAGCTTCTTAGGTTTAGCTGGATACTATAGGATATTTATAAAATATTTTAGAAAGTTAGCTTCTTCCGTATTTGGGTTATTGGCCAAAAACTATGAATTGTTATGGTCAGAAAGCTGCCAAGAAGCCCTAGACACCCTAAAGGACAAGTTGACTACTTCACCTATTCTTTGAGGCCCAAACTACGTTCTTCCTTTTCATATTCATGTTGATGGCTCTCACAAAGCTATAGGAGCAGCTCTAGGCCAGATAGATGAAAAACTACCTTATTCCATCTACTTCATCAATAAGAATTAGTCGAAAGTTGCAATGAACTACACAGTGACTGAAAAATAGCTCCTAGTTGTTGTGCATTCATTGAATAAATTTAGACATTACATTACTGGTTACTAGACATTTCTACATATAGACCATGTTGTAATTAAATACTTGATGAATAAACCTAACGTAAATGCCTGGATTGTTAGATGGTTACTTGTGTTGCAACAATTTGATTTAACTATTATTAATAATTCTGGTAAGGAGAATGTTGTTGTATTTTTTTTTATCCAGATTGACTTTGCCTATAGGGGATGAAGGAATGGTTGATGATCAATTAGCAGGTGAACATTTATTCTCCATTTCAGTTCTCTCTCCATGGTTTTCTGACATAGAAAACTAATTGGTATCTGAACAATTTCCTCCAAATTTGTCCTCCAAGGAAAAGAGCGAAATCATAAGAAAAAGTGCCCCATTAACTTGGATTGGAGGAAATCAGTAGGGGGTGATGATGAGGCTCGTCAATGGGTAAAATATATGGACCTTAATGCACCTCCATCTTACTAAAATCAACTCTTCTCATATTCCATTACATGTTTTAATTATATGTTTCTTAATGAGATGAGTAAAAGTAAGATGTCATGTCTAGTGGTCTACTGTGCATTGATTGCAGGTTTTGGGAGCAAATTATGGCTAATTAGGGTGCAGGAACTTGAATGAGACAAGAAGGAGAGATTATAGGATATGGGATCTCCCTCATTAACTCGTCATTCACTCGAAGATCCCTCAATGAAATCACACCATCTCAAAGTTGCTAGTAGCCGAGTTATGGGGATGATTGGTAGCCAAGCCAATGATAGGTAAGAACCAGTTAATCTCAAGATTGGGAGCCAAGTCTCCCTAGAGGTAAGGAAGTTTTTGGAAACTTCAATTGTATAAATAAAGAGGACTAGAGCCTCATTAGGATTAGGATTTTTGTGCAAGATGGCTAAGCATTTTTCGAGTTGAATGATTGTAACGAAACATTGTCATGTATTTTTTGATATGTTAATGAAAATGAGGAACATTCCCTTGATCCAACATTGAGTTGACTCAGAGGACTGAAGCTCTTGGTTTAGAGCCCAACTCTAGCAGCAGAGGTTCCTCTTACTGTACTGATATGCTTAGGTTATCTCATAGATTAGTTGTTAAAGTGATTTTGGTGTTGTTAAATTGCAAATATTGGTATATTTGAATAGTTTTCTTCCATTTGGGAATAACTTTAACAATAGCATTATAGGGATTAGAAAATATTAAAAAAAGGCTGATAATAGGTGGATCTTACCCCATTCCTCCATTCCTAGGACCATGTCTTGAGGAACAACTCCCATTCATCCCATTATATATCATGTTGTTGTCATAATAGGTTTAAAGCATTCCCATGCATAAACTTGGCAAACAAATGATGCAAATTTTGTTTTCTTATATTTTTGTAAACCCTTCTTATTTTGAGTTGATTTATGGTTAAATTCCAACAATTATGTATATGTTGCAGGAGTTTCTACATTGCAATAAGACCTTATGTCATCAACCTCAACAAAACCATATCCACCCATGATCGCCAAAGGCCACTAAGTTCTAAATTCGAGTTATCGTTTTACAAGGACAACTTTCCATGCTTAGTGAACAAATACAACTATCATAAATTTTTTGTTTGATTTCTGAGTGAGTGCCTACCACTCCCTTTCCTTATTTCATCCATTACTCACCTTCCCTAAGCTCCTTACCAACTTCCAACCCACTCCCTATGATTTTTCCATGTTCTTGTAGGAAAACAAGGGATCATGTAGGTGAACTAGGACATCCTATAGGAAAACTTGTAGTGGCCTGTTTTAAGCCCGGATTTTGAAAAAAGAATCATGAAAGCTAGGATTAGACCCCTGCTTTCCCCCCAATACATCTGAACCATTACACTCATCTCCGTCCACACATATCTCACCTGCCATGCAACAAAGAAAGATTAGCATTTATATTTTTACAAGAAGATAAAAGGAAAAAGGTTTTTATATTTATGCATGAACACAACAGTTAAGTGCTTGTTTAGATCAAACTTCATTCTTAGTTTAGTTAAGGTTTCACATGTGTTAAATTAGAATTCTTTTGAAAGCAAGGTATATGAACAAGTATCTATATGAGTTATGTGTTTTGTAGGCATCTATTTCAGTCTTACATTACTCCAGCAAGTAGCATTTCAATTCTCTCAATTAGGGTAAAATTCTCCTCTCTCAATTGGTAATCAAACTTCCTCTAAATCAATAGAAGGATGGTTTGAGAATCCCTAGTGGTCTATCTACCCATCTCAACAGTGACAAAGAGTGGATCCATTACATCTATTTGTGTATACAACACTGTCACCTCCAAGTTTGTATGAACCCAGGGTTGATGAAGTAAAGTTGGTAGCTCGGGAGTTGTAGCATCCTTGTTGAAATACTGGTGCTCATCAGTAGTAATGAGTTAATATTCCTTGTTGATGATAATTTCCTACATTCCCTTTACTCTATAGCCAGAAAAGATATTTCAATTTCATAATTAGATTGCTATTGTTTGTATAATTTGAAGTGCACCTTGCATATAATCTTAGGGATGGATGAAGGATATGGTTGCACTTACTTTTTATCAAGTGCTATGGGATGAATGTAATAATTTGGATACCAATTGGACCCTTTGTAGCATTCCTCTGCCCTTTCAGTCTTCATGTAGCAGTCTCTCGACCCTCCTCTAGCAATTGTCATCTTTATTGTAGCTCCCTCTTGTAGAAATGGAAGAACTAGGTTCGAAACTCCTCGATGGAATCTCAAGCTTGTCCTCTCCTTAATTGTTTTAGAAATGAGTGATTATGTAAAAGCATTCAAGCCCCAGTACACAATATGCCATTTTTGGCTTAGGCTTGGAGTGTTGTGGTGACTTGTTAGTCACACGAGGTTTCCTCTTTTGGACCATTGTCCCCACTCAAGGTAATTATTCACTTATTCTTCATAATCAACACCCACTATCTGTGATCCCACCTTCACTGATGTGACATCTCCATGTTGCATGAGTGCTTACCATCACTTTTAGTTTAATAGCTGAGGGTGGCCAAGTTAACTGGCCACCTCCATCTTATTAAAACATCTCCTCTTGACATTTACACATTTTCGTTATTTACATATATGGAGGAGGTGAGGGTTTTCCATACCTGTGCCTACCTCATGATCAAATTGATGTAGGGATTTTCATGTTGGAGCTGGAGCACATTATCGGAATTAAGGGAATTGACTTGCTTTGTTTCTTTACTATGTATTTCTTCATTTCTCCTCGTGATACTTGATTGTTGTGTTTGTTGTGTGTGTAGGTACCTTATTGATGTCCAAGCTACTACTACTAGTGGAGTGTTCTGTTGGGAGTGATGTGACTACTGTAGAGTGGCCTCATAAGTTTTCATCACCCCCCTACTAATGAAAAAAAAACTTTATGTGATGTGTGCATAGACTACTACAGAAGGAGGTTTTCTTCCTGTAGCAATCCTCTGCTTTTCTCTAAGGTCTTCAAGATGCATGGGGTTGATGAGAGATTATGTAAAAGTTCTTGACGACAATGCTAGGAATTTGAGGTACTTGTGTAGATTTATATAAATGAAGAGGATATGTTCGGTGTGTTTCTCCAAAAAAATTAACAAGGGTAAGACAAAGTGGAGGAATTTTAGTGAAAAATACTTTTTTTTTTATATATGAAATGGGATGGATGAGTGATGGATGGATGGTGGACCATGGTGAGGGAACCTTATTCATCCTTTTCAAGATCATGTTGGGTTGTCCTTTTCACTGGATCTCCCTCCTATACCTTTTCAAAACCCTCATGTATCACTACAGGACCTTCCTGTAGCAATTACAAGTCCTTCCTGTAGAAGTCCAGAGACGGGGTGAAACTTCAATTTTAGGCTAATGTGATGGTGGAGAGGGGTGATCAAATGAGTGTGGATCATGGATATGAAATGGATGGATGGAGGAGTGAATAGAATCTTGAGAATGATGGCCATGTATCTATGGAATCTACCACTGTCTTTAATCTTTGAAAATGAAGAAAAAAATAATAAACATGGTGTAGATCCATTTCTTATGTTTTTGTTTTTTTGTTTGTTTTTTCTCTCTCTCTTTTTTTTTAAATGCGTAGGCTTCCTCGAAGGAGGTTTTCAACCTGCATGCTTGCCCTAGGTTCCTCAAGAGAGGTTTTCACCAAGGGACCTTTATTGTTTTTCTGCTCTTTTTTTCTTATTCTTGGGCTGCCTCAAAGAGGTTTCCAACCCAATATTTGGCCTCAAATGCCTCATTAAGGTTTTCATCCAGGCCTTTTATTTTCTTTTTCTTTTTTCTTTTCCTTTTTTCAAAAAAACGTATCTAGAAATGTTGTGGACTAGAAGCTATGCCACTTCGAATCACATTGATTTATATGTTGATTGTACTGATGAGTTCTTCCCTAGACACAGGGCTTTTTTAAACTCCACTGGCAAGCAAGGGAATCCCTTCCTCATCACTGGTCCTAATTTGAACAACCACATTGTCATGACATTTGCATATTAGGTATGGGCCTAACCATCTTGCAATCAATTTTCCTTTGAAATCATTGAACCTAGAATCATATAATAATGCCCAATCCCCTTCTTGAAAATCCTTGTCCTTGATATGCCGTTCATGCCAGAACTTCCTTTGCAATTTTATAACTTCAATGTGTAGGAGGGCCTACATTCTAAACTCACCCAAGCCATTTAATTAGAGCAACCTCTCTTGTTGTGGTTTGGTGTCATCTAAGTCCATTTGGATTTCCATTCTTAAAGTATTATACTCAAACTCAAAAGAAAGTAGAGCTTGCTTTACATAAAGTAGATCATATGGAGTGAACCCAATAGTTGTCTTCCAAGTGGTGTTATAGTCCCAAGTGGCCTCCACTAATATGTCTCTCCAATGTCTCTTGTTGTTGCTCACAAACTTGGTGAGGATGCTTCCCAATTCCCTATTTGTAAGCTCTAATTGCCCATTTTCTTGAGGGTGATAGATAGTATATCTTATGTGCTTGATATGATGTGGCCATAGAATATTATCAATAAAATTTGATGTTAATTTAGCTCCCTGATCGGTGACTATCTCCCTAGGGTACCCAATCTTGTAGAATCTATTTTCCATTAAGAACTAAACCACTTTCTCCTTTGTTGTTTCTTTAACAACCTTTGTTTTATCCCACTTTTTCAAGTAATCAGTGCACACAATGATGTAGTTTTTTTGCCTTGATGGTGGATCAATTGGCCTAATTAAATCCATGTCCCACTTGTCAAATGGCTCCAAGGCCACCTAAGGTTGTAGAGAAATTTCATCCTTGGGTGTGGTTTTTCCCATCCTTTGGTACTAATCAATATGCTATACCTTCTTGCATCTTGGTGGAGAGTGGGCCAATAATATCTAGCCCGTAGAGCTTTGAAAGTTGTTCTCTTGGAAGAGAAATGACCTCCACAGGGTACATCATGGCAAGCTGAAAGGATGTCAAATATTTCCTCTTCCATGACACATTTCCTTAATATATGATCCGGTACCAGCTTGAAGATATTTACCCCAATCCAAGTGAAAGGGGCACTTTTCCTTACAATTTTTCTCTTCTCCCTAGATGACAAATTTGGGGAAAATTTTGCAGCAACTAGGTAGTTGGCTATGTCAGCAAACCATGGAGAGAGCATTGAGATAGAAAATATGTGCTTGTCTAGAAGTTGATCATTGACCATCTCTTCATCACCTAAAGGCAAAACAAGTCTAGACAAGAAATCTGCAACTACATTTCATTTTCCTGGCTTGTCAATGACAATTAAATAAAATTTTTGTAGTAATAGAAACTATCTAATGATTCTAGCATTCAAATAAGGATTATTCATGAAATATTTAATAACTACATGATCAATATGCACAAAGGTTTCGTATCCATTAATGTAGTGTATAATTTTTTTAAGGAGTGTACAACAGCTAAGAGTTATTTCTTGGTTATCATGTAGTTCAATTCAGCTTGAGACAGATTTTTGGTAATGAAAGAAATGAAATAGGGTAACTTATCATATATTTGTACCAAGGCTTCCCCAACATATTTTTTATATGTAGTAGCATGGATATGGAAAGAAATTTCCCAATACGGGCCCCTAAGTATGGGTGCGATGGTTAATTTCTCTTTCAAAATATCAATGGCCTCTTGGTAGATATTTGTCCAACGGAATTCTGACTCCTTTGCCAGCAATCCAAACAATGGTGAAGCCACTTTACTAAAGTCCTTGATAAACCTCCTATAATATCTAGGTAAGCCCAAGAAACTCCTAACATCCCTCTGCTTTTGGGGAGTATGGACCCTTTTGATGATGGAAATTTTGTCTGGGTCCACTTGTATTCCCTCCTAAGATATTGAATGGCCAAGGACAATCCCTACATTCATTAAGAATTCGAATTTCCCAGGGCTAAGTGAGAGGCTCATTTCAATAAATTTCCTCAATACTTTTCCCAGGTTAGAGAGCCTCTAGGAAGTCACACCTATAGGGAGTGAAATCATCCATGTAGATCTCCATAGAGTCATGGACAAGCTCAATGAATACTCTCATCACTTCCCTCTGAAAAGTGGTAGGGGAATTTCATAGATAGAAATGGAGGGCCCTATAACAAAAGATACCCCAAGGACATGTAAATGTTGTTTTTTCTTGATCCTCAAGGTTGATTTAGATCTAATTATAACCCCTGAATCCATCCAGGAAAGAGAAAAACTTCTTCCCTACAAAACCATCTAAATCTTGAAAAATGAAAGGCAAAGGGAAATGGTCCTTCTTGGTGTCTCTGTTCAATTCTTTGTAATCCACACATATCCTCCACTTCCCATTCTTTTTTAGGACCAAATCTAGATGGGACACCCACTCACTATCTAAGATGGGGTATATGAACCCTACATCGAGCAAATTTTGCAATTCTTCCTTTACTATGTCCTTCAGGGTTGGGTTCATTCTCCTCTAAGGTTGGTGCACAGGTTTTAATCCCTCCTTGATGTAGATGTGATGAACATAAACAAACGGATGCATCCCGTTAATTTATTTATAGTTCCAAGGAAAGGCATCTAAGTGTTCTCTCAACATCTTACACAACTTCTCTTCTTGGTTGGTTGAGAGAGAGCGGGTTATCTTCAAGGTTCTAGATGGACCAAATTCTACAACTTTGACATGGGCAGGACTTGGGTCAACTAATCATTGTTGGCATTATGATGCATGTTTTGTACTTGATGGCAACCCTCTCATAGAAGATCATCTCACTTGTATACATTCAGATGACAGTTCACAAGTAAGCTTTGCCATCAAGTCCAAAGGGGGAGATTGCTGGCATTATGGCTAAAATGTTGTCGTTGATGGCAACCCATTCAGGTGATAGATCACAGTACTTCAAGTTAGCAGTAGATATTGATGATCAGCTATCAAATATTGAAGAAAATAAGGGGTACGTAGGTACACCTTAGAGAAGGTGCGTACACGCAGGCCGGTGTTACATAAAGTGCGTGCATACCCATAGTTATCCCGTTCAGGAGGTGCGTACCCCCAGTTCACTTACTTCAAGGCAAAGAAAAGCACATGCGGGGTTTCTTATGTTTAACCCTTGGTATTTAGCCGACGGTATTGTGTTATTATGGTTTTGGCTCGTGGTATTGATCCATGATTTGAGGAAGAGCTTGCATATATTAAGCGAAGGAGATCATTTGGATTGAGGAGGTGTGTTTGGGTTGAACATCTTATGAGAGCTAGATCTTAAATACTATGATCTCTTGGAGTAATGTCTAGATCTAAATAAGGCGAATCTACTGATGGGTTGAGATCACTTCAGCGCATGATCAGATCTGTAGATCTGACAGTCTGGGTTATTCTTAAGTCTTGAAATTATCTATACCCACAGGCACGCAAGCACAGTGAAAGAAAAGCACGGAGATACGCAGGCACAGAAGCGCTGTACGTGCAGAGGTCCGTGGCGCCACAGAAGGCGCAGCGGCGGAGGTATGCGGCACCACAGAAGGTGCAGCTATGGAGGTGCGCGACGCCACAGAAGGCGCAGCTACGGAGGTATGTGGCGCCACAGAAGGTGCAACTGTGGAGGTGCGCGGCACCATAGAAGGCGCAGCTGCGGAGGTGCGCGGCGCCACACAAGGCGCAACTGCGGAGGTGCACGGTGCCACAGAAGGCACAGCGGTGGAGGTGCGCGGCGCCACAGAAGGCACAGTGCGGAGGTGTGCGGCGCCACAGAAGGCACAGGTGCGGAGGTGCGCGGTGCCACAGAAGGCGCAGGTGCGGAGGTCCGTGGTGCCATAGAAGAATAGTGCGTACTTGTACGCAGGCATTACATGGGTGAAGCAGCATAGTTTTCTTGAAATCAATTTAGCTGTCCATGTTTATCCTTGCTGTGTTCTGGGTGTTGAGGTGATGTTTGGTTTCTGGTATTATGACCTGATAACAACAGTCTGAGAAGTGATTGATTATGTTCTTAACGACTCATGTTTATGTGATCTGATGCACTAGATCTGATTGATGACTCTCATTGTATATGTATTGATCTAGTGATTGTGTGTTTCAGAAGGTTGTTTGATTATGAGCTTCAATGTGGTTATTGGGTCCAGTATGAAAATTGGATGAAACGTGGCCTTTCAGCTTATGTGTTGTGATTCAGTGTATCCAGTATGAAAATTGATGAAACATGGTTCCTGGAGGAGAGAAGATTCTAGGTCAGCACCTACGTACTAGTATCTAAGCTAGTACAAGAGCTAAAGGAAATATTTGGAGCATTGTAGCAGGTAGTAGCCTGCGTACTAGTGAATGGATCGGATAGTACAAGAGAAAAGGGGGTTGTAGCTCCCGTACTGGTATAAGGCTGCACCAGTACAAAATATTGTAAAAGGATTTTCTTATTAAGAAGAAGATTGAGATGACTTGCAGCTGGTGGTTTTCTCCCGCATTGGGTTTCCACCTTATATCATGGTGTTCATGTGTGTGCCTTATGTGTGATGATCTATTCTATGTTACTGCATCTGTTAACTGATAATATGGTTGATAATGTTCTAATGCACTCATTGAACATCAATAAACTTAATCATAAGAAGTTGTGGAAGTAGCATATATGAATCAGAGTTTGGAAATGAAAAAGTTTTATTAATGTGATAAC
>APFE031759253.1:79521-124889 GCA_000404065.3 Pinus taeda | reverse complement strand
TTCTGGGCAAATGCTAAGCTATTTATATTAAGAAAATGAAAAAGATATATACAAGAGGTCAAAACCTTTGAGAGCGCGTGAACAGCTCTCTGTCAAGTTTACCAAACCAAAATTTGTGTTTATAGGCTTTGATACAGTGCCTGTTTCCACCATTACAATTCCAGTTTACAAAATTAAACATGATAGCCTCGAATTAGCAAAAACATAAACATAAAGTGACTAGACAGAGACAAGATGCCTATTAGGAGAGGGAGGCTGGAAAGAGGACACGTCAAGCTATCTGGACTGAACACAGGTGGCGTCGACGCCCGAATCCAGAGAACAACAGCAGGCTGAGCGTAGGTGGCATGCTGGACGCTACCCGGGTGGACATAGTTGCCACACACAACCAAAAGAGCAAGGACGGACTGAGTGCATGTGTTCATCGTAACAAAACCCAAAACCAAAAAACGCTGGAGAAGTACCTTACTCCTTCCTCTCTTCTGCATCCACCTGGTCTTCATTTTCCTTCTGCGTTGCAGCTTCCTGCTCGGCCTTCCATTCCACTTCCTCGCGTTCTGGGTCAGGCACAAACTCGATTTCCATGCCTACCGGAATGTCCTCCAGTCTCAGAAATCCTGGAGGGAGAATGGGATACAGACAACCTCCGAAGAAGCGTTCAGGCTTCTTGTCATCCTCAGGTATCTTCTTAGCTACCGAACTGGTAATTTCCATGTCCATAAGGCTGCAGATATCTCGGAGAGCTTCAGTCTGCTCCTTGGACTGAAAGCCTGTGCTTTCCTCTTCGAGCTTGCTCTGAGAGGAGGGTAGGTAGGAGCTTTCCTCCTGGCTGCCACTCTGAGAGGAATTGGTGGAGCTTGGCTCCTGCTCCTCACAAATTCCCTTTCCCTTTCCTTCTTCTTCATTTTCCTCCGAAAAAACCACTGTAATCATTGCAGAAACAATTGGCTTGTTGCTGCGACGGATGTATTTGAATCTTATCGTCTGCACCGAGTTGATGATATCCGAGTCAGATTCGTCAGAGCCCGGAGAGCTGGGCGAGGCACAAGCCAAAGGTGAAACCTTCTGCAGGATATGAGCTCCTCTGCCCCCAGATTTCCCCTTCTTACCAAGATTTCTACCCCTACTAGGCGATGCATGACCCCTGAGAGGCATCCTGAACCTGTAAAGTTGTAACTGGGTTTTCTTAGCTAGCTTCTCCGTGAAAAAATGTAACAGTGGGGGCCAAATCTCAAACTGTTTGCCGCCTCTGAAGCAGTTATGCTTCCCTGACGAGTAAATGGGTTGGCCTCTAGGTTTACGCGCACTTACTCTCTTCTCCTCTGCCTGCAAACCTTCACTCTCTTGCAGAGCAGAGTCGAAATCCCTGGCCTGTACAGACAAGCCTGTCAAACTAAACTCTTCATACCCCGACATTTTTTTTGCCGCTATCTTAATTCCTTGGTAACTCGGGCAGAGGAAATGGCATTGAATGCCCTTCAATGCGCGATTAATGGAATTCATTGCTCTCAGGACAGGTTGCCTTCGCGCCGAAGGCTCCTCGTGTCGATCACATGGCCAATCCCTGTCAACGTGTCACCCGCATCTGGGTACTCCTTTGCTTCTAGCTGCATATCACTATTAAGGATTTCCTGGAAGGTTGCTCGTTCCGATGCTGAAACAATAACCTGAGGGGTTCCTTCCTGGTGCTCCTTGCATTGCTCTGCCCCAAGATTGGCCAAGAAGTCAGCAGCTTTGTTCCCTTCACGTCTGGTGTGCTTGAATGAGGTGGCTTGGTTGTTCTGAAGCCAGGTTTGGAGAGATTCAAGTCTGGTAGCCATCCTCCAACTCTTACTGACCTTCTGGGCTGCAGATCCTTGCTGAATTTTGATAGCCATGTTAATTATGATTTGAGAATCTCCTTCCACAATGAGGGGGAAGAAACTCTGAAGTTGAGCAGTTTGAAGTCCTTGCCATAGTCCTTCCAGCTCTGCTGCATTGTTAGTGTTCCATCCTATTGATCCAAAGTAGACTTTAAGAGGGTTTCCCTGAGAGTTTCTTATAACTCCTCCATATCCTGTGATGCCTGGATTGCCTTTGGAAGCTCCGTCGAAGTTGAGGATATAAGTGTTTTTAGGGGGAGGGGACTAGTTGGTGAGCGTTTTTGATCCTTTCGTGACAGAGGTAGCTTGAGCTAAATTGGGAGGGGTGATTTGGAATTGCCAATTATTCCATATTGCCTGCTCCTGATTACATGAGGGAAAATCCTCCTGGGACCAGCTTTTGATCGATAGAGTTTCCTGAAGGTTCTGCTTGATGATAATCCAAACTTGCTCCATATCCATAGCCTGATCTTTAAACACTCTCCTATTTCTTTCTTTCCAGATATTCCACATTACTGCACCTGGAATGAGTTGCCAGAGAGTATTGAGAATATTACACTGATAGGGCTGCTGTGGCCAAGATCGTAGTGTAATGTTGATGTCACCCTGGACTCTAACTTCCTTCTGGCAGCGAAAAGAGACTTTCTCCCATATCCTGCGACTGAGGGGACATAGGTGCATAAGATGTGCTGCTGATTCCTCCTCGATTTTGCAGTTAAGGCATATTGAAGGTCCTGCAAATTTTCTCTTTTTGAGATTGTCCCAGGTAAGAGTTCTGTTGTGCGTCAGCAACCAAAGAAATGTGGAGATCTTCGGCCATATGGGAGGTTGCCAGATTCGCTCCCATATTTTATCTTTGATGTAATTTCCTTTTATGATAATGTGATAGGCTTCTGTAGATGTGAAAGTCCCCTTCTCTTCATAACCCCATCTCAGTGAATCTGGGCCGTCCTCCTTAATTATTTTTCTCTTTTTTAGCTCCACTGCTAAAGCTGTTTGAACCTCCGCTGGGCCATGAGGTAAGATAGCGCTGGCTTCCTTCCATTCCCGATGATCTGAGGTGTGATTAGTTGTCCAGAACTGATTGATCTTTTCCTGTTGTATGGGATACTGATTGGGAATGTCTTGAATGATGTTGTTTATGCAGGGTAATTGTTGCCAAGAGTTCGTCCAGAAGCGTGCAATACATCCATTCTTGACTTCCCAGAAGCTATGCTTTTGGATAAGGTCCCTGTTTATAATTGCGGAGTTCCAAATGGATGAACCTTTACTGATTTCTATCATTCTTGCGCGCTCCTCCAGAGGCAGATTGTTGGCATATTTCGCTGTCCATATTTATGCCCATTGGGTATCTGGATATGTTAGCCATTTCCACCATATTTTTGCGCCCATGATCATGTTACTGTGTTCAGGATCCCGTAGGCCAATCCCTCCTCCAATTTTTGGGAGGCATGCTTTCTCCCACTTGACTAGAGCCCATTTCTTGTTTGGACCAGAGCAGCCCCATAGGAAATTTCTCTGTAATTTTTTAATAGCTTTGAGGACCCATTTTGGAGCTGCCAGAATGGAAAATAGGTATAGCGGCATTGATTGCAGGATGGCTTTAATTAGAACCACCCGACTGGCCATATTTAGGGATCTATGAGTCCAAAGAGATAGCTTGGCTTCTAAATTTTCCAGAAGGGAGGTCCAGGATGAATGCTTCCTGGCATATTCGAAGAGAGGGGCGCCGAGGTATTTGGAAGGCAGAGATGCAATGGAAAAACCGAGAATACGAGCAATGGCCTGCTGGGTGGTTGGATGGGTATTGAAGAAAAAGATCTGGGATTTGACTTTGTTTATGAGGGTTCCCGAAGCTTTAGAGAAGAGACGGAGCAGAGAGTTTAAAGTGCGGGCTTCTTGGACTGAGGAGTAACCAAAAATCATGTTGTCGTCAACAAATTGCTGGTGTGAGATAGTGGGGGCATGGTGGAGGGTGATGCCTTTAAGATCTTGAGCTTGAATGGCATTTTTAATACAACGGCCCAGGCCCTCCGCCATAATAATGAATAGGAAAGGCGAGAGGGGGTCCCCTTGTCTTATACCTCTAGAGGAGCGGAAAGTTGAGGTCGGAATGCCATTGATGAGGATGGAGAAAATGGCAGAGGAGATTAGGCTGCTGACCCATCGAATCCAAGCATTATCAAAACCAAAAGCTTTTAAAAATTTTTGCATGTATTCCCCGCTTATGCTATCAAAAGCTTTCGAGAGGTCGATTTTGAGAAGCATACCTGGTTTTTTTGATTGCTTGAGGGAATGGATGATCTCATGGGTGAGTATAATCCCGTCTGTGATTTGACGTCCTTCCACATAGCCAGACTGTTCTGGAGAGATGATGAGAGGAAGCACTGGTTTTAATTGTAACGCTACCACCTTCGATACAATCCTGTAGATGATGTTGCATAGGGCTATTGGTCTGTACTTATCAGGCTTGTTGGACTCCTCCGATTTCGGGATTAAGGCGATGAAAGTTGCATTCAGTCCTGGGTACATCCATCGCATATTGCGGGATTCTTCTACCACTTGCCAGACTTCCCATTTAATTAGTTCCCAGAAGTAATGAAAGAAGTTTGACGTAAATCCATCGAGGCCTGGAGCTTTGCCTGCTTTGAGGGAATTGGCAGCTGTTTCCACTTCCTGAAGGCTTATCGGCTTGAGAAGTAAGGAGTTTTGCTCTTCTGTTATGAGACGCGGGATGTGCCTCGTGATGCTTTCTATGGCTTCTGCTCTATTTGCGTTTGGCTCCTTGCTCATTTCCTTGAAGTATTGAATAAATTCTTGTTCAATCTCTTCCTGGGTTTCCACTTTTTCTCCCTGAGCATTGATGATTTGTGATATGTGATTTCTCATTCTCCTTTGGACTGTCGATTTGTGGAAGAACTTGGTGTTTTTCTCTCCTTCCTTGAGCCATCTGATTCTGGATTTTTGTCGCCATAGTACCTCCTCCTGTGTCTCCCTTTCTAGAAGTTTGCTTTCCATCTCTTGTTCTTTTTGTGCCAATTCTTCTCAGCGTCCCTCTGAAATGATTTGTTGTTGTGTCTTTTTTATTCCTTGTATAATCCGCTCTTTCTCTTTTAAAATGTGGCCAAAGGTGTTTGTGTTCCATCTTTTGATTTCAGCTTTGAGCATCTTCAGCTTTTTTTGGAATCTTGCCATTTTGGTAGGCGCAATTGGGTTGCTATTTTGCCAAGCATTCTGAATGAACTCCTTAAATTCTGGGTGAGTGAACCAGAATGCTTCAAATCTAAATGGTCTTTTTATGCTATTTCCTGGCCGATTCCAATGTAATTCTATTGGCCAGTGGTCAGATCCAGAAAAAGGGATTATATGCGCAGTAAACTCTCCACCAAGATGGACAGCGTTGTCAGATAAGAGAAATCTGTCCAGACGGGACGCAATTTGTAGAGGGGAAACATGCTTGTTCGTCCAGGTGAATAGGCCATTAGCTGTGGGAATATCGATCAACCAGTTATTTTGGATGAAATCTTTGAGTAAGGTGCCGTCTCTGTTGATCCTGCACCTGCCTCCTTTTTTTTCCTCTGTTGAGGCTATCATGTTGAAGTCGCCCCCCAGAATCCAAAGCGGATGCTGCCTGTTAACGTTGAGTTGAGATATGTTTTCTAGGATTGCTGCTTTCTGACGACCTTCTTGAGGGAAGTAAACATTAGTTAGGTGGCCATGGATATTTGTGCCCCTGATATGAAAATCTGCTTGTATGAAATTTTTATTTGCATGTGTATTATTTAGTTGTATTTTCCCTGCATCCCAGAGGATCGCCAATCCTCCAGAGGCGCCTTGAGCATCTACAGTTGTGACTTGTCCACCTGGCCAAGCTGTGGCTGCGATCCTTTCCAGAATTATTGAGTTACATTTTGTTTCCTGTAGGAACAGGATGGTTGGTTTGTCTTCCATGATCAAGTTTTTGAGGAGTTTTCCTTTCCTGGGGCTGTTCAGCCCTCTAATATTCCAGGAGATTAACTTCATTGAGAAATTTTGGGGTTGGTGTTGAAATATTTGGTGAGTTTGGCATATCTTCCTGACTCCACCAAAACTTCTCCAATCTTGATTGTTCTTTCTAGAGCAGTCTTTCTGCCTCTTTTTTTGCTGTCTTTGTATATAAATTTGCCATCCTATTGGCTGCCTGTCTGGATTCCAAGTGAGTATTTCTTTTGAGCCCTTTTCAAAATTTCTACTAGATTGTCAACTTGTGTTTCGGGGATTTTATCGAAGTTACCTGATTTGCATGCTAGCTCTAATCCAAGAAGGTCAAGTTCCCCAACGTCGATCGATTCACTATCGTCTTCCATGAACTGTGCCTCCTGCGTGTGACCTTCTGCTTCTTTTCCCTTATCCTTTGTGTGGGATGGGTTGTCTATCTCCATATCCGGATTAGTCTAGGTCTCTGTAGCTGGCTGTTCTTTTCCACCTTCTTGGTTCTTCAGTAATGCTTCTGGCTTGTTGGATTTGGAGGTTTTTGAGTTCGATCTAGGAATATCCGGTTGGTCTTCTTGCGCTAACGTCTCAAAACTGTTGCTTGTTGACGGTTGAGATTTCGCTTCCATCTCTGTCTTCCCTTTTTGAGTGGCTGGAGTCTTTTTGTGTCCCCTTCTTCTGTTTGTTTCTTTGGTGAACCCATCCTGGGTTTGTGGATCTTTTTTTCTTGGAACATCAGGCTTGATATTTAGTGGGCAATCTCGGAAGAGATGTCCCAGAGTATGGCATCGCCTGCAGCGAAACGGGACGTGCTCGTAGTCTAGGACCTGGATCCAATCACGGTCTTCATGAAATAAGCGTATTGTGTCTGGAAGAGGCTGTTTCAGGTCCATATAAACACATATTCTGGCATAAGAGGCATAGGTGGTGTATCGCATAGCTTTTGTTTCTTCAGCCACTTTGACGAAGTCACCCAACGCTGATCCAAGGGCTTTTAATGAATCTTCCCCCCAGTACTCCCAAGGGAGTGAGTATAAGCGGATCCAGACTGGGGCATAACTTAGATCTTCTGTGTCTGGGTTAAATCTAGCTTTCCATTCTCTGAGGAAAAGCCCTGCCGAGTTGAAAAAATAAGGCCCGCCTTCAAATACTCTGTTTCTATCTTCAAGACAGTTGAAGATGGCTGTAAAGAAGCCTTTTGGTCCTATTAAGAGGGTTAGTTCACCTTTGGGTTTCCATGTTCTATTTATCCAGTGTCTTAGAGCCCTTTCTGTGGGCCAAAGTCCCATAAATTTGCCAATGAGAGCACGATCTTGCATAAACTGAATGCGGGCATTGATACAATGGCTGGGTAATTCTACTTCAGGCCTGCAGGCTGCTACAGGTTTACAGGTAGAGGATTTTACCTTATTGGCTGCGTTGCTGTTGTTATTCGTGGTTTCCTCTGCTGTCGTGTTGTGGGTTGAGACGTCATCATTGGTAATCTCCGGTCCTTGCTGGTTTCTGCCGCCCTGCGGCTCTTTGTCGCCTTCCCCCAGCGGGGGTTCCATTGGTGAGTTACGCCCAGACACCATCCAGGCAGAACGCTGCCACTGTCAGGTCCGTCCAACACAGAATAGTTCAGCCTGCCGCCGCAGGTCTGTGCAAACCCTAGCAGCTTTTCGTGGCCATAATCGCCTTGCTCCGGTGCTCCAGTCCGCTCCTTATCAGAAATCTAGTATATGACAAATATTAAACACCCTGTTCACTTTCTTTTCATGTTATCCATTAAATATCACTTTATTTTTATCCAAAAAAACATATAAAAATAATAATTAATCATGTTGTCGAATAAATATCATTTTATTTTTATAAAAACAATATTAAAAACCATAAACTAATTATTAATACTCAACCTATAAAAACAATAAACTAATGAGTGATACTCAACTTATAAAAGCAATAAATTAATTATTAACTTAATACATGATACTTAATAACTATTAATAATAAAATAAAATATATAGCCTACTTGCCACAGGCCACAGGAATGTACAATACAGACTATCTCCTCAAAAACTGAGTCATGAATATCAACGCCATTACACATGGTTGGATGATATACCGGTCCTCAAAAGTCGTCACATTGTTGGGTTTTCACTCGATTTTTTCCAAGTTGAAGAAGGGCAGCTTGTTCAACACGCCGACGCTGTTTTCTAGATTTGGCTACAGTGGCCTCCAGCTCGCTGATGGGTTTTCGAGTTGTTTTGCACCCATTGTTACAGTTTTTTTTAAAGAAAAGAAAAATGCGGAGAGCGTGAATTGGATCTATAAATACATAAATTAGGTTGGAGGAATTACTTGTTAAATAACTTCATCAAATTCACTTTCAGTTTAACCATAAAATATCTTCATCTTTGGACTGTCATTTTTGGCATAGTTTCAGCCGGATTTAGAGTTAAATTTACCTTTGGAATGGGCTGTCTGAATACTTTTTATACCACGCTATTAACTCTTCTTTGTCAAAATCTAATCAGGTATTTAAAGCAAATTCAGTTTTTATAAAGACTTTCCAACTACTTAAGAATCACTAATCAGAGTCGTATGCGAAGGTTATGCTATTTAGAGGTTGACTTTCTGTTTTCACCACCATAATTCTAGAGGATGTCAAGTCAACCCCAAATATTAATGGAAAAGGGGCTAGCCACATGATTATGATGTAGAAGAATCTAGAAGAGTTTATATTGTAACTTTGGTTAAGAGTTGGGGTAGTCAAACCTAACCACGAGCAGGCTATTGAGTTGTGTTATAATTGGGCCACTAGGAGGAAAATATATCTCATTCTTTCTAGTGCATTTGTTCCATAGCTGAACAAAAATAACCAAGGGGGATATGAGGTAGAGCACACAGAGAGCATTTGTGCACTGTAGCAACTCACAGGCCACATGCTATACTTCTTTGTAATTGTATCCATATTTCTATTCAGAGAAAAAGAGTGGAGTGGCCTCACCTTCCAAGTAAGTTTTTCTCCCAATAGGGTTTCCCATAACATATATTGTGTCAAATGTGTGTGCCAGATTTTATTTTGTTGTTTTATATTTTCTGCATAAATTTAAATTCACATGCAAGCACTATCAACAATAAATATACAAATATACAAATCTAATAAAATCGTAATAGTATAGAATTTCATATTTGAAATATAATTTTATCAGATTTGTTGCGACAAACTGTCCAATGGAATATCCACAATAGTTTACAGATCAATTAATAATATTATAATTTTTTAAATAACATTTAAAAAAAATATTATATATGAAATATTGAGAAAAATAAAAATATCATTTTTTTAAATGACATAAAATTTATATATTATAATTTAAAGTTTAGAGTGTATGTACTAGTATTACTATGTAGGTTGGTGTTCATAAATATTTGCAATAGTTGATATCTAGTAGGTTGGTGGGTATTCATGGGGATTGTGTCTCTAGTAGGTTATCACCTACAAATATTTGTAGCTGGGGAGATTGATGTATTTAATAGATTGGTGTCTACAAATATCTATAAGAGTAGCCTGGTTCCTACTAGGGATTGAACTAGAGGGGATTGTTGTCCCCAATAGGTTAGTGCCTATAGATATTTGTAATAGTATGTCGATTATTGTCTCCACTAGGTTGGTGCCTATAAATATTTGTAATAATATGTTGGTTCCTACAAAGAATTATAACAGGAAGTTCTGTTTTCTCTCAAAAAGGTTTCCACATAAATCTTGTGTTCCATGTTTTGCAACTGATAGATCTCATATGTGATTGTTTTCTTAGGGTTCACGAATGTTTAAATAAGTAAAAATTATCTTATATTGATTCACTTATACTGACTAAACCTCCCCTCTCCCCCCAAAGTATAAGTGTGTGCTTAAGAGGCACAAATGACTTATTTAATAAATGAGGCATCAGTTTAGCACTTCATCATTCTCACATTTTGACATCTTGGTACTTTTTGGATGGAAAAATTGGAGGAATATGTTTACAAAGCACATTTTAGGAGTATGTATTATTTCGGTGATTTGAAATCCAAAAACATCCAAGGCTATTTTGGGGAATCAAACAACACATTTTTGGGTAAAAATTTTTCAAGTATAACTCTAGATCCCATACGCTATTGTACACATTAAAAGCTTTTCAATAGTGAAAAAATCACCTTAATTGGAAATCATATGTGGAAGTTATGCTTCCCATGAGTTTACCTACCTCGTTGACCACCTTCGTACTAAGTGTATACCATGTCAACCACCATTACTCACACATGCGTGGATAGTCATGTGTGAACTTTCAAGAAGATTCTCTAGGATCCAAAAACCTAATATTAATTGAGGGTTGAGGTGATCCAGGAGGATTCCATGCATAATAGAAAATCCTAATCAATGTGGTGGCAACCAAGTAATGCAAGACATGGTTTCACCCATGGGCCTTCCAATAGTCAATCTGAATGAATCTATAAGGAGATTGGGGTATGATCAAGAGAAAGGAGCATATTATTGGAAAAATGTCATAGATCTTCTAAAAATTCTCCATAAATTCCATCTCCAAGTGATAGAAGTGTTTGAAGGTTGGCTAGACGAACTTATCAGAGAATATATCAACTTGAAAGGGTGCATGACAAATTTTGAGGAAATAATATGCAAAATAGAAATCATATACAAGTCACAGGTTTTGAAACACACTACGTAGATCTTGAATTTTTTGGTCATGACAAAAGACAAGTTGAGAAAGAAATTAAAATGGGGAAGTTGAGTGGAGTGCCAATGGAACTATTTTCCCTTCCCATAAAATTTTCTAAGAATATTTGAAGGAGCCCTCTAGGCACTCATTGACAGCAGACAGAGGAATCATTTAGGTTCTATTTAATTTGAAAAATAATATAAGGAGAGAAGCTCCTTCATTTGGAGAAGGAAATAATAGGAGTTCACTGATGTATGAAGAAGCCTATTTTATCTTACTAGAGGACACTGGAGACAATTTTTCAAGACTAAAGGTCATTGGTAATGCAAAGAAGTGAAATAATGTGCTTTTCATTCTTTTGAATGGATTAGTTTGTGAATTCAAGTGGACTCGAAGAGATAGCTTATATGGGTGAACTCCACAAATAATTTTGTAAGTATTGTTTGTATTAATTCAATTTTGGTTCTTAAATTTTAATATTTAAATGGTGATTTTCAATTAATTGAGCCAACTTTCCTTGAAATTGTGAGATATTGGGAAGTCTATTAATAGAAATTGAATTAGTGATTTAAAGAAAATCATTAGTACTAATTTTGGATCATGATGCATGAAAAAACTCTAGCCCTTTATTAGATTTCTATTAGACTATGTTGAATATTGAGCCATTGAGAAGAGGAGTTACATTCAGTTTTTGTATTATTATTGTTTCATAGTTGAGAAAAGCATCTAGGATTGGTATATTGAAGCATAACAAAGGGGGTAGCAGATTCAATAGTATCCATTTAGGACATAGTGTCCATGGAAACCCCATAACAAGTGACCCTTTATTTGTATTTGCATTTTATAGCTAAGAAAAAGTAAGTAGAGCATAGGCTTAACCTTCTATCTAGTTTTTCTCTTATATTGGGTATGATAGGTCACTTTTATATCATTTGTGTGGATGATGAGTTCATTTGCTTGTTCTTCTCAATTTGATTTTAATCGATTTTCATTTTTTGAGAATTAAGCTAGTAATAATAAATATGATATATAAGGTAATAAACTATATAGTGAAATATTTAGAATATTGCAAGTTTTGTTGTGACAATCTATTCCATGAGAATATATAGATCACTTAGAATTTGTAATGTATGATGTATACTTTTTTGAAACACTTAATATAAAAACAATTATTTCAAAATATTTTCAAATTTATAGAATGTTAGTTCTTAAAAAAGTATTTACTATTTTTCCTTTTTTTAATCTCATTACAGAAAAATTGTAATTTGAATTTGAAATAAAAGAACTTTGAGAAAAATACAGAAACCCTAAATGAAAATGACCAAATGCTAATATCTTTCTACATATTTCATATATAATATTTAAGTGATATCCTTACAAAAATAAAAACTCAATTAGTAAATACTTAGTGATATCCTTAATTCCATTAGTGTTAATATTAATTTAAAAAAACTTTATAATATATTTCTTTTTAGGAAAAATATACTGTAACCCTAAAACTTATTATATGAAGTTAACACTCATTTTCTTAAACTAATTCTCAAAATATTCTGAATTTTTTTACTCAATTACTCAAACTAATCATCAAAACTATTCGGCATTTATATTTGAGAAAAGTAAATATATAAACAACAAAATACAAACCACATATGAAAATTTGTTTCCATACCATAAATACACTCTTAAACATAAACTTATTATCTTTTACCACTTCCAACAAACCTAACTTCCTTCGAGACACATAGTATGCATTTCTCACCTTGATACAAATCATTTAGCCACTAGACTTTTGTTAAAGAATAATTACCAAAGGATAACATATGTCCTATGATAACCAAAGGGGTTAAAAAATGGGACTATGATAACCAAGCTTCTAAACATCATAAATGTCCTCTTCTCTACATAAGCCATGTGTAAATTTCCTACAAGTACATGAATTATATTGGATACTTTTATCGATTCTACATAAGCTATGTGCAAATTTCAAACTTCTAAACATCATAAATGTCCTCTTCTCTACATAACCCATGTGCAAATTTCCTCAAAGTACTTGAATTATATTTATATTGATTCTATGTGGAAATTGCATACAAGTGCATTCATGCAATTTGTAAGCATATTTAGTTATAGTTTATTTTTAAGATTAAAAATATCTAAAGGATATTTTGATATAATTTGGTTACAAATAATTTCTCATACATTTAATTTTTTTAAAATGTCATATACTTTTCCTTATCAAGTAAAGCAAACAAAGCAAAGAGTGATGTCAATGTAGTGAGTCACATTTAGTATTGCATATTCAATGCAGTGGTTAGCACTGTATCTTCATTAATGAAGAAGATTCTCTTATATATATATATGTGTGTATAATTTGGCTTATTAAATTTATTTTAAGCATGTATAATAAAAATAAGTTTTAACAAAATGGGTAATTCATATTAATTTAATGGTAATAATTTACTTTTAAACAAGTGTTATAGTAATTTTAACAAAATGAGTAGGTGATATCAATTTAATGGTAATAATTTACTTTTTAATCGTAATAATTTACTTTTTAATCGGTATTATTATAATTATAACTAGTCACCTAAGCAATTATATAAATTAAATAACTTAATAAATGTTTATAAACATTAAACAGCAAATTAGTTTATAAGGTTTATAATACATCTCAAGTGGTTAACATTTAAAAAAACATAGAATTAATTAAATATAATTTTAGTTATTATTTTATTATAATATATATATAATGGGGAATATGGAAAATTATCCATATTTTTACCATTTTTACAAAATAGAATTATTAATTTATATAAATAGGCTTTCTTTAGAATACCATAAACCAATACCATAGCATATCAATATCACATGTCCAAAAATACATTATCATTAAAATTCCTATGCCTTCACATCTAATTGACTCACTCTAAAGTACCTTTTATTTCCATGCCCATAGTTCCAGCAAAAATCAATCTTCATAGACCATTCATAGATTACAAAATAACGAGTCACAAATCATTTTTCGTAAAACATTCATAAATCACTAAATAACAATCTTTAAACTTACTGTTCAATTTCATATTTTATAAACTTTTTCTTGAACAACAAAATTTTATATTTAGCCAAACAATTTACTTCCTAAGCAATGAATTTTCAGCAGAATCGTAGTGAAATGTAGCTCACAACAAAATTATTAATACTAATGTTTACCCCAAGGACCCTAAAAGCTAGATATGCTTAGATCATAGCATACAATATTGCTACAAGGCACCAGATTTGTACCCAAGAAACTGAATCAGCAAGGTGGGACAGAGTAACATCAGATGCTGATGAATATGCAGGCCCTTCGGCTGCCTCCATTCTTCCCATCCTCGTATGCTTCACAGGAGAGGGAAAAAGCAATGAAGATTCGAAACCATGTACATGACTATCCTCCATCCCATCTGATAACAAATTAAAATGGTCTGCTCCAGTTTCCATCCCATCTGAAGCCAAATTCAAATCATGGTCTGCAACATAATTGTCCATACCATGTGATATGGCATTAAAATTGTCAGATCCATTCTTCTTTCCATCAGATATGACGTTGATATGGAACTTCATCCCATTTCTACAATCCTCCATTCTTCCACTAGTAAAGTACCTGCTACCATTCTTGACCAGAGCAACTGCATCAAGCCCTCCATTGTACAACTGAGTAGGGTTACTGAGATCACACTTTTCCAGTTCCTCTTGGCTCTTGAGCTCTAACACATTCTGTTGTGCAGAGGCATAGGCAAACCCTGATCAAATGCATATGAAGTTTACAATGTAAATATGTGGAGTACAATAGGCAAACCCTGATCAAATGTATATGAAGTTTACAATGTAAATATGTGGAGTACAATACATTTTGAAACATGTCCAAACATTTTTACAGGTTGAAACAGCTTCTAAATATCTTTAATATAAATGAAACCAAAATAAGTTTTTTAAACATATGACCCCATATCTCTACTGCATATATACTTATAAACCCTAATACTTACAGAGATTATCTGCATATATATTTATAAACCCTAGTACTTACAGAGATTATCTCCAACCTGAAAGATTTTGCTAGAAGCCCAGCCTTGAAAATCTGAGTAAGATGGATCCCATCCTCTATCGTCTCCAACAACGTGCTGCACTGCTGAACATGTGTTCATATTCATCACAGTTGCTGTGATGGAGGCCATGAAGATCACCAGATATTTTCTGCGAGACTCCATCTTGATTTCTTCCATGGAGACTGTTGTGGCTGGAGTTTCTCTCAATTGTGTCTTTTCTGTTTCTTTTTATGTCAATAAAGCCTGATTAAGAATGCTAAACATTAAAAAAAACACCCTGGAATCACTGTTAAAACTGACAATTTTATAAAACATTAAAGGATCCTAAAATCACAATTAAAAATGACAATTTTGTAAACTTCAAGTGGCCTAATAATCACCGAATGAATGAATAAATAAATGTAAAACTATGAATGGTGTCTTTTCTGTTTCTTTTTATGTCAATATTAACCCTGATTAAGAATGCTAGACATTAAAAAAGACACCCTGGAATCACTTAAAACTGACAATTTTATAAAACATTAAAAAAATCCTAAAATCACAATTAAAAATGACAATTTTATAAACTCAACTGACCTAATAATCACTGATTGAATGAATAAATAAATGTAAAACTTTGAAGAAACTAAAAGCTTTAGTTGACTTAATAATAGTATAATAAATGGAACTTTAACTACTCTGCTGGAAAAACAGCTAAATTAATAATAATCTAATAAATGGAACTTTCACTACTCTGCTGAAAAGACAGCTAAATTGACACTCTCTTATAAAATGAACATTATGCTTATTTCTATGTTAACAAACTATATAATCCATATTCCTCGGGAATTGACAAATATTATATGATAGTATTTTCATAACAACTAAGATTCTGGTATTCTCATGACAAATGAGATTTTACTGTCTCAACGACCAAAAAAAGATCTTATGCATCCCAAATTCATAATACCACATTTAGCATTAGGTTAGGTTCAGGTAGATTTCAGAATACTTCAAAAGATTAGGGATACCATGGAATTGAAAACTGTCTTATAAATTCTAGCTTCATAATCTTATTATCATTACAAATTCAAGATGTTTCAGAAATTTAATGGTTATTACACATTCAACATGTTTTTAGAAAGTTATTTATTTAACTTTATTTATGGCAATCAAATTTAAATTTAATATTATAGGGTTGGAAAATATATCAGCACTAAAAGATGGTCAAATACAAATTATGATCATAATAATTTTTAAGTAACATGTATTAAATCAATGATTAATTCAACGGTCCAGGGTTGGAATTTCAAAAGAGTTGGATCCCTCAAATTTAACATTTTTCATAATTTTTGTCTTGTTTTTATAGTTTCAAGTCAGAATCTTGACAGTTTCGTAATTTTTTAAACTATATTTAATGGGCAAATCACCGCATGACAGGGAATTTGCTCGTCAAATTCCACCCCTACTCAACGCCTTTCATTTGGTCTATTAAATATTACTTTATTTTCATTCAACTGACAACAAAAACAATAATTTAATTATTGACTCAGTCCATGATACTTAAATTAATTATTAACTCAGTACAAATAATAAATTAATTATTAAGTCAGTCCATAATGTTTAAACTAATTATTTACTCGTGCATGATGCTTAATGACGCTTCATAGTTACTCTAAAGTCATTTTATTATTGAGAGATAATCAATTAGATACCTATTTGCCATGGGCATCCTTAAGTAGATTGCAGATACCCCAAATAATATTTGGGAATGGGCGCGGTCAAAAAAATGACCACACCCATGTTCATCCGATTCCGAATATTTGAGAAACCTGCCATCTACTTAAGCTCAGAAACTTGCCATAGAAATGGAAAATACATAGTATTCTCCTCGAAAACTGAATCATGAATACAAACACCATTACACCACATGGTTGAACGATATACCTGAGCTGCATGTCCTCAAAAGTCGTCACATTTTTTTTTCTTTTTTCACTCGATTTTTCCAAATTGAAGAAAGGCAGCTTGCTCAACACAGATTTGGCTGTAGTGGCCTCCAGCTCGCTGATGGGTTTCCCAAGTTGTTTTGCACCATTTGTTACAGTTTTTTAAAGAAAGAAACATGCAGAGAGCGTGATTTGGGATCTATACATATATATATATATATATAAATTAGGTTAGAAGAATTACGTTTCGCTATTGTGACATAAATAAATTCATCAAATTCACTTTCAGTTCAACAATAAAATATCTTCATCAAATCCACTACAGTTAAACAATCGACTGTCACTTTTGGCATAGCTTCAGCCGGATCTAAAGTTAAATTTACCTGGCCTACTGGCGGTTTGAATAATGTTTATACCACGCTCTGAACTCTTATGGCATTGTTTCAGCCGGATTTAAAGCCAAATTTACCTGGAAAACTGGCGGTTTGAGTACTGTTTATCCCACTCTCGTAACTTTACCGGTTAACATCAGATCAGGTGTCTAAATCAAATTCATATTTTACAAATTCTTCGCATATTCAATATACACCTTCTCTCGATAAACACTTTCAGATTTTGCAAACAAGCAATTATTTTTCAGTTTTATATAATATTGATTACTATTTATTATTTTATATTATATTATATATTTTTTTATTTGTTAGTGTTTATGAATATTTGTAAGAGTGGGGATCTAATAGGTGGGTGATTACAAATATTTATAATTGTGGGATTTTTTTTTCTAGTAAGTTGTTGCTTACAAATATTTCTAGTGGTGGAGGTTGATGTCTCTAATAGATTGGTGCCAACAAAGATCTATAAAAAATGGTTGGCTCCTATCAAGGTTTGTACCAGTGAGGATTGTTGTCTCCACTAGGTTGGTGCTTATAGATATTTGTAACAGTATATTGGTGCCTAAAAATTATAAAAGAAAATTTTATGGTTTTCTTTTAAAGGGTTTCCACATAAATCTTGTGTCCCATGTTCATCTCACATGTGATTCTTTTCTTAAGGTTCATGAATGTTTAAATAACTAAAAATGTCTTATATTGATTCACTTATATTGATTAAGTGTAATATAACATAAAGATAAGTATGAACACTTATACTAAAAGATAGGTTTCCAACTAAATTGGGAATGAGCCCTTTTCACCCAACATTAGGCTCACTTGTACATCAATTTATCTATACTTGGCCAACCCATAGCCAAGCTATAATACCGCTAGTGAACTTCCCAATACTCAAGTATTTTGGTTGAGTGAAAACAATTCTAGCTCACAACAAAACTAGATAGGAAACTCCTCTTTATCATCGAGCCTAGAGTATCCATGATCTCTAGATGGTCCTCAGTTGGCTTGCAAAGCAAATAAGCAAATCACATTCATTGATCCATAGTCCCTTAGCAATTTCCTTGCATCTTATTTATCATGCTCACCCAACATGCATGAAATCATCACATTCTCAACTCATGAAGGATGTTGAAGGTCCCCTACTTGATTTCAAGACATAAATGTGAGTATACATTACTTGAATTCTTTAAACAATGCTTCCACCTGCACTTGAGTCTCTTAGTATGTGATTACGCCTGAGTCTCTTAGTATGTGATTGCTACTTCTTTTTGTGCTAAGTGCTCTACTATTCAATTGACTAATGCATCATTGAATGACTTCTCCAATGACTTTTCCTTCATTTTCCTCACCATTTGAGATTCAACTCTTGAAACTTGAGATGGGTATTAAGCCATTATACTCATTGAAGTTTGAAATAAATCCTCAACCACCATCCATACTTAGAGAATTGTGATAGGTGGTCATTTCAACTACCAAGTTCCTCATTCAATGAGCCTTGAATAGAGGGAAATGTAAGAAAAAACTTTTGAATTCAAATTTTTGGCACATGGCTTTGTGTGAGGTTTTTACCAATTACATGCAAGGTTACTTTTGAAAACCTCTCACTAGTTCCCACTTATGTATCATAATCAATATTAGTTCTTCTTTTTTAGAGTCAATTGTGGTAACATTTTCCATTAATGTGAAAATAAAATACATACATAGTGTTTTGATTTGATCTAGTTTGACTCATCATAACGAAAATAAATAAATGCTAATACAAAAAATACCAACATAATTAATTAAGTAATCCTAGGGCCAAAATGAGAATTTTACATACCATAGCTCCTTAAACCATATTACACCCTTTGTCAAAGAAAGCAACCTACACAAGAACATCATTAAGCTACTTAATGATAGTAGGTTTTCTACCAGACCCATAATGTGGAAAACACCATTGGTCCCCATTACTTTACCATTAGGGACTTTGATCAAGTCTCTACCATAGGCAAATATGTTGAGAGGAGAGTATATCATCCATGCACTTTATCTTATAAGGGTTTCCAATATTGAAAAAAAAAGACATCTCCATCATCTTCTTGAGAATAATTTTCACATTCATCATCATAATCATTTTTTCCTTCTTATTCTTATTTTTCTCTTCCTTGTAATCTCTTCTAAAATGTTTGACCTTGCCAAATTTCCAACATTTTCCCTTGGAATGTCCAAGCGATTTATGTTCTCTAGAGGATTTAAATCTACCATTTTATCTCTTCTTTCCTTTCTCTGTTGACCTTCCATGAATATCTAAGGCCTCAATGATGGATTTAGAATTATTTCACCTCACCTCCTTTGAGAGTCAAGCAACCACAACGTCATCAATCACCAATATCTTTAAAATGCTTCCAATAATCATTACTATGTTTTCACATGAATCTGGAAAAGCATACAAAAAGTTCATTCAAAATTCCTCCTCCTTCATACCAAATAATATCAACTAGGCTATAATAATATTAAATGCATTCATGTGCTTAGCTATAGAATCACCTTCAAGCATTCTCGAAGAAAACATTTGTTTCCATAATTTTTTTTATTAATGAAGGATTGAGATGGATACAAATCCCAAATTTCTTCAATACAGTTGCTACAATTTTTTCCTTAGAAACACTCAATAATATCAAATTGGATAAATAGAGTCTAATAAGCCTTCTCGCCTTTCTCTCCAACACCACCTACTCTTCATATTTCATACTAACATGTTTGATTCTAGATATTGCGACCCATATATCTTAATCTACCAAAAGATCCTCCATCTTAAGCTTCCATAGCTCAAATTTTGTGCCATTAAACTTCTCCATTTCTAATCTAGACGTGCTTGTAATTTCCTTGCAACCACATTTCCTTCTACGTAAATTCACATTTGAACCAAGATTAGATAAAAAAAACCTTGCCCGTAACACCTTGGATCGTAGGTGATCAAGCTCTACTACCAAATGAAAGGAAGAAGACGTGAAAAATATACGTCCTAAAAGAATTTATGAGAAAAGAATTTATAGAAACTTAGAACATAATAATTGCAAACAAATGAAATAAAGAAATAACCATTAAACAACATGATTTTCTAAGGAAAATCTTTTTGGAAGAAAAATCTCATGCTTTAAAGCACACTCAATGTATTATTCAATAAGTAAATGGTTACCTTATAGATTCTCTATTCTCTCAACGAGAGTGTATAGCCATAGCATAAGGATTTTGCAAAATTTTCAATAACATAACAATAAGTTAAAGCTCACACTTTGTTTCCCTCCAACCCTAACATTAAATAATTAAAAATAACAAAACTATTTTATAATTTTTCATTTCAAAAAACTAGAAACCATCGAAAAATAAATAACCAATTGTTACTACTTAACCTTCCTTTCTGGTTTGTAATTGATAAATTGACACTAATCAATCATTATTCCTTATTGACACTAATCAATCATTATTCCTTGTTATTTCCATGCATCTATTCGCTCTATTGCTTTGCATTGGTTCCCTATTACTATTCAACAATTATTACCTACTATACTAAAAAAACTGCCATATTTATAACATACCTATCCTAATACTACCTTGATACCACCCTTAAGTGATGATTCAATGTTAAAAAAACATGCATTCAAGGTCCAAGTTGTTACGATTATAATTAAACTTTCATTATCATCTACATAATTGAGCAACTATTATACATTTATCTAATAATTTGTGCACCACAGAATGTAAATGCCAAATAAAGAGAGCTATGTTTCCATGACGCTTACTTTTTGAGTTGGTCTTTTAAGTGATGTAGTGACCACATTAAGTATATATGTGATACTTTTGAAAAGCCCATGTTTTAAGAGTTTAATTGAAGGTTCCAATGAGGATCAAAGGTATAGTAACAATATTCGTAAACAAATTCAATTTTTAATAATTTTTAATACTTATGGAATGAAAAAATGTAGTATGATTTCAATATGGAAAAGATTCCTATTTCATTTTAACTTTTAAAATAATTTCAACTTTAGGAGCACTTCACAAATTAGAAAAAATTATATTTTTGAGTTTTTCATGATTAATTTATGTTTATTGATATATATAAGATTTGTTTTAAAAGTTTCGAGGCTTTTGTTTTTCTATTTTATGGGGTTATGAGTTCATTAGGAACAAATAAGTGAGTTACACTATCACATTAAAAGTAAATTGTTCATACCATAAGAATATGGTATTGATAATCTTTTTCATTAGTGTGTTAATATTGAATTTCATATAACAATGGTGGTCAAGATAGCCCAACCTTATTATTATAAATTAAAGTATATGGTTTGAGAACTTTTTATCTCTAATTTATAATAATAAGATTTGATCGTGGTGGCCTTCTTTGCACATAATGTGGTATAGATACATAGTTTGAAAGATTTTTTTGATACCATAAGAATATAGTACATTTATTTATATATATTATTTGGAAAAATTTTGCGGATTGGTATTGGCTAAGGAAGAAAGTAAGTCTCCTTCTTAGCTTAAAGGTAAGAGATAGGTTGTTGGTACTAGGCCAACCCTCAATATAGACTCACTTAAGAGCATATCAAAGTTACTCTATTCTAGAGCGTTAACATGTCAACTTACGAAACCTGAAACTAGGTGGGGAGGATAACAGCTATTCCACCCAACCACCAAAGCTAAACTCAATTAACTAAAATTTTGAGCATTGGGTACTGCTCGAGGAAGAAAATAAACCTCCCTCTCAACCAAAATGCAAGAGAGAGGTTGTTGATATTGAGCCAACCCATTATAGACTCACTTAAGAGCGCAACAAAGTTACTCTCTTCCAGAGCATAAACATGTCAAGTATGAGACCTGAACTTAGGTGGGGAGGATAACCGTCTATTCCACCCAATGACCCAAGCTAAAATTAATTGAAAACTCTTTATATATACTCTTAAAAAACATTAATAAATATCCAAATAGGAATTTACCCTTAGAGAATTTAAGCCATCATGTGACAATGATTTCAACTTGATATTTTTCCCCTTTCATCTTTCTGACCTTTATCCGTCTCCTTGGAGGAGGTCAAATATCAACTACTTGAAGGTCATAATGATATATTTCTAAATTTTCAAAAAAAAAATTGTTCCTTATCATATTCAATTTTTTTAGATTCATATATTATCTTTTTGTTCCTCCTACTAAAATTTCATGTGTTTGTCTCTTGAGAGGAGAGATTCCCACATTCTTTACTTGTTCATGAACCTTTGATCTTTTCTTAGTATAATCATTCTTTACTTATATTCCTTCATGATTATTTTTCTCTACTTTAAAAGAGTGAAAATTTGTTATATTATCATTCAAAAGAGGGGGATCATATGGATACCAACTTTTAGATTTGAAAGTTGTCCCTTATTCTTATAATAGTTTCTTGGTTAAGGTTGAAACATGTATAGATGATCTACTTGATGAAAAAATTGACACTCAAATGTTGTATTTTCGTATTCAAAACTCAAAATCCATCTAAAGTTTTCATGTTTTAGTAGCATTCTTTTTGAAATTCCTTTACCATGACCAATCTCCACATAGATTCCAACATATGTGAAAATACTACACTAAGTTTGCTCAATATCATACTCATGTTGAAAATAGCAACAAGAAATGTTAAAAATAACATCAAGAAAAATCTTAATTTAATTTGTCCTTGAATTAAATTAGGAATAAAATTGTAATTCCACATCTCATGACAATTTGTAATAGTTAACTAAGTTAATTTGACTTAGTTGGCTCAGTTAATTCAAGTTGAGGGTCTAACTAGAGTCATGTAGAGTGTCTCCTACAATTAGGAGCATTAGTTGAGTTTATTTTGAGTTGTAATTATTTAATTCAGTCTAACTGAGTTAAAATCAATTAAACTAGTTCCAACTGATGGAGGAATTAGTAGGACGTCTAGTAGTGGGGTGCTGCCTGCAATAGTGGGGTGCAACTTGTAGTAGTGGGGTGCAACCTGCAGTAGTGGGGAGCTTCCTGTCGAACAATGGGGTGCTTCCTAAAGTGTAGTGGTGTTGCTTGCGGTGATCAACTAGTAAAATGAAGATTCACTCATAATTAACTCATGCATGTGAGATCAGAAAAAAAAACACAGTTAATATTAGAGTTCAGGGATAATGTACTATCAGTTGTAAAATCGTCTAAATTAAACTGATGGTGCATGCAATCAGAGGAAGGCCTATGAGGATTGCGCAATTCATAATTGTGGAATTTCCCAATTAAATAAGGATAATTCCCAAGGGAACAACACAAGGAAATAAGGACTTGGGAAAACAATAATTTGGCTAATATTGGCTTGAGATTGTCTAGGAAGCAGTGAGATAGATAGAGGTTGCTCAGGCTTGAGAAAATCATTATAATCTTCTCATATTTTCTGATTAATGCAATATACAAATAGCATGGGTTTTTATCTGTGGTTTTCCCCATAAAATCATTGTGTTATGTGTGATTGAATTCTTTCTCTTATATGCTTCGTGATTTCATTAGTCATTTATTGTTTCCACTGATGAGTAGAGTAGATTCAAGTCAATTGTTTTAGCAAATTATAATCTGTAGTTTGAATCTACAAGGAATTTCTACATGGTATCAGAGTTGAAATCACTATAGAAGAGGAGAATATGAGTTTGTCTTTTGTAGGAGAAATCGAATTTGCATTATCATACTTCAAATCTAGCAGGATGTCATTCTATGGATTGAGACTCAAATATGACCTTGAGGGTAGTTTGAACTATATTGCTTTGAAGGACAGGATGTAGGCAGTGTTGAAAGACAATGTGCTTAAAGAATTCATAGACAAAGATATTATGAAGCCAACTGATGCTTAGAATCTGGCAGAGTGGAGAAAGTGTGTGGGAAAGGCAAGAATGATTATCCTAGAAGGAGTTCGATATCATATTTTCTTGAACCTCCACGATAAGGAGACTCCATTTGTAATGTGGAAGGCCTTGATAGAGATGTTTCAAAACAACAATGACCACATGAAGCTGACACTAAAGGACAAGCTCAAAAATATCAAGATGGAGAAGGGCGACACAATACCGAAGTACTTGACCAAGTTCACCCAATGTAGGGATGATCTTGGAAGTGTTGGTGTTACAGTTGCTGAAGACGATATGGTGAGCCTAGCACTTCTAGGCCTTCCCAAGAGCTGGCACAACTACTAGGACTCAGTTAATGGGAGGGAGAAGCTACCATGGTAGGAGCGTTTGTGGTCCAACTTGGTGCAAGAATAGATTCAACAGAACATCAGAGATGGGACCTCATCCAAATAATTGGAAGAGGATTTTGCATTAGTCATCAAAGAAAAGAAATCGAAGGGAAATCAATCCCAAGGCACATCAAGTGTTTTCATTGTCACGAGTTCCGACACTATGCCACAAAATGTCCACATAAGAAAGAAAACAAGAAGGAGCCGGCAGTAGTAGCAGTAGGTGAATCTTTATCTTCACAATTCGAACTTGATTTTACTCTCATTTCATGCATGGCAAGCATTGTAATGGGAAGCATGTGGTATCTCGACAATGGTTCCTCATTCCATATAACGTGGAATAGATATCTCTTTAGTGACTTGGAGGAGAAAGACCTCAAGCTAAACATAGAATTTGTAGATGATGGGAGGTATAGTGCAACCGATATCAGTACAATTACTTTCAAGAGGGAGTCTGGCTCCCATCTCAGACTCAAAGATGTGATGTATGTTCCAGGTCTAAAGAAGAATCTTGCTTCTATCGTGGTATTGGAAGACTGTGGCTACGATGTGATATTTAAAAAAGGACAAGTTTTCCTTAGATACATTGCCACAGGACAAGTGAAGCAGATCGGTGTGCGAGTCAAGAACTTGTACACACTTGAGGTACAAGATGCATGAAAAGCATTGAGGAGAAATGCAAAGGTTAGAGACTTGGTGGTTGAGAGGGCGCATAAATTACCTCTCAAAATGCAACCTCAAAAGCTACCTCAGAAGTAGCCTCAACAAGTTGTGGAGCAACTAGAATTGGAGAAGCAGAGAGGAGACCAAGTGGAGACATCCACTCAAGTAGAGGCCTCTAGTAGGGGGAAATTTCAAGCCAAATGGGAAGAGGGAGCACCTGCAACCATACCTCTAGGTGTGAGGTGCGGCGATATGATACTTTAGTCTAAGAGTTTCAGAGATTGGGCAGGATCCATTGAGGTGTTTTTTGTCTCATGGATCATTACCTTGCTATGGGGGCCCACAATATTTAGTAGTAGAAGGATCAGTCTTAATCATATACCGATGAGTGCAGAGCCTTGTTGATAACAAAGTAGGAGGCTCAGCAATAGAGTCAACAACAACACAATTTCTTTTCCAGTAGGCAGTTGTAGACACAATTGATTCAATATATTTTTTTTGGATGCTTTTTGGTTGCAGATGTTGTAGTAGAAACAACAAAAGTGACAAGTTTTCCATATAGGTCATTCCAAAGGTACTGGATCGATATAGAGTTGAATTCCTTTCTTTTTGAGAGGGAGTGTTGAAAATAGCAACAAGAAATGTTAAAAATAGCATCAAGAAAATCCTAATTTAATTTGTCATTGAATTAAATTGGGAACAAAAATGTAATTCCACATATCATGACAACTTGTAATAGTTAACTAAGTTAATATGAATTAGTTGGCTCAATTAATTCGAGTTGAGGGTCTAAATATAGTCATGTAGAGTGTCTCCTACAATTAGCAACACTAGTTGAGTTTATTTTGAGTTGTGAATATTTAATTCAATCTAACTGAGTTAAAATCAATTAAAATAGTTCCAACTGATGGAGGAATTAGTGGGAGGTATAGTAGTGGGGTGTTTCCTACAGTAGTGGGGTGAAACCTACAACCTACAGTAGTGGGGTGCTTCTGTAGTAGTGGGTGAAACCTACAGTAGTGGGGTCAGCCTGCAATAGTGGGGTGATGCCTGTCGAACAATGGGGTGATGCCTAAGTGCATTGTGGTGCTTTGTGCAATGATCAACCAATAAACTTAAGATTCACTCATAATTAACTCATGCATATTAGATTAGAGAAAGACCCATTTGAGATTGGAGTTCAGGGACAATGTACTATTAGTTGTAAAATCATCTAAATTAAATTGATGGTGCATGAAATCAGAGGAAGTCCTATGAGGATTGCGCAATTCATAATTGTGAAATTTCCCAATTAAATAGGGGCTAATTCCTAGGGAATAACGAAAGGAAATATGTACTTGGGAGAGCAAGAATTTGGCTAAGTATTGGCTTGAGCTTGTCTAGGAAGCAATGAGATAGATATATATAATGTAGAGGTTGCTCGGGCTTGAGTAAAGCATTGTAATCTTCTCATATTTTCTGATTAATGCAATATAATACAAATAGTAGGGGTTTTTAGCTGTGGCTTCCCCTAGAAAATCATTGTGTTATGTGTTGAATTCTTTCTCTTATATGCTTCATGATTTCATCGATCATTTATTGTTTTTACTGATGAGTAGAGTAGATTCAAGTCAATTTTTTTAGCATATTACAATTTGAAGTTTGAATCTACAAGGAATTTCTTAACTTCAAAAAGCTTCCTAATGCATTTTAGCATCTTTAAAAACTAAAGAATGCTAAAGAGAAAGAGGCATATTTTGGAGTTTTAATGAAACTCACATTTTGAATAAGAAAATAGTGGAGGGACGAAAGTCAAGAAACCATAGGGTAATGAAGAGTCCCATTCCACCCCAAAACTAAGATCCCTCCTCATTTTATTTTAATCATTAAGATTGTAAGCTAAGCTACAAATAGACCAATAGAACACAAAAAAAACTGCATAATGTTTGGTCCAATAGGAATAAATCCACCAGTATATATCTATTGATTATGGCTAGAACCCATTAAACCAACATATTATAGTAGATTTAAGGGTTGAAAAGAGCTCATTTATCTCTATATGATTAACCTCCAACATTGGAATCTAGTCCAAGTTCCCAACCATAAACAAACTTGGATGATAAGAGACTGAGTTATTGTAGGAATTACCTTGGGTTAGTTGAAGAAGGGACCATAGATACCATTACTCTTTTAATACAAACACAATCATAAAATAAGAGTGGATTCTGTAACGACACCTCCCTTCATATCTACCCACTTTTACTAGCTCACCCAGGTTAAACATGATATGAGGGGCTACTATGACAAAACTTGACCTCCTAGGTGACCTTAAGGAAGTGGAATCGATGGAAATCCACAACAAATACCTTCTATACCTGCTAAAGCACTCCCATAAGCCTTGCTAGTCATCCCCATGACCAGTCCCTGGGTCCCACTGAGTTTTAGTGTATCAAATCCTTGGACGTTCCCTTGATATGGACAAGGGTGCATCTTGAAGGCTCCAGAAACTCCCACAATAAGGGCAAGGGAGATTCCAGGGAATTTTCCCTCAGTGCCATGCCTGCGACTCCGGGATTCATGCCACTTTTCAAGCCCATAATCCAGGTCACTGCCCAGAAACCCCTTTAACTTTCAGAATCCATAATTTACATGACAACAAGACTTGCAAGCCAAAAACTGGCTCCAAGACTAGACTTGACCATCCCCAACCAGGACTGACATTATGTCAAACACTTGGCATCAATGTAATCTACGGGACATGAATACAAGACATAACATAAATGATTGATAACTCATATGAAACTTGACAAGAAGGATCACCACTCTCTTCCCTTAACTATTTTGAAATCAATTAAGTCTTGCATCCATTATCCTTTCAGTTACAAGTAAATACATGAAATATACATGATTATAACCAATCATATAACCAACATTAAACCATGTAAATAATGATGAGATAACAACCATTAAGGCCACATAATAACAAGTACAAAAGAAAGAGAACTTAGTTTTTATTAAACATAGTTAAGAGCCAACTAGGTTCAGGACTTCCATGTACCACTCGAATATAGACATGGCTGAACCAAATATCTCTTTCATCTAGTGACCCCCGTGCCATATTCCAAGCATAAATGTGGGATCTCATGGATAAAAAATCCAAAAATAACCAAGGTAATCTAGAGGTTAAACCACTTCCATCCTCATCAAATCATGATCTCATCAAAACTGGCACTGAGATCACAAAACCAAACCGAGTTTGGAATGCCTCTAGACTCCATCACTATCCTTGAGGAATTTTCCATCTCTTTATCTCTCAGAATTTACCACAATCCACACGGGATCACTAGGCCCTAAAATAAGACTCCACCCTTAGGACTTACCGTGTATCCTGCCAAAACTGGTCAAGGGATTCCTAGGCCTTTGGGAATTTTTGAGACCACCTCTGCTCCGGATTCCGAAACCATCCTGAAATTCCAAAGCTCAAAATCGAGAAACAATCCCATCACGCCATGGCTATCTGGAAAAAGGCAAGGCAATGCTAAATACTACTTTCATAACCCGACAAGACTAAGCCATCGACAACCAGAGAATAAAATACCAACAGGCAAATCCATGCATGTTAAAACCAGCTAAGAAATCACACATGCAATATGTTACCGACAAGTATTCCCATTGGAGTTGCTTGATCCTACGCTTCCTTGCTTTCTCTTTTCTTTCCTTTCTTTTCCTTGTCCTTCCTTTGCTTGCTTTTCACTTCCTTGCTCCAAAGCTAGAGTGATCCAAGAAAAATTTGAGTGTCCAAGAGTGAGAGAGAGAGAGAATAATGAGAGAGCTCCAAAACTAAATTGACAAAAGGTTAAAATGACCAAGCTTGAGCAAAATCTTAGGCAAAATCTTGCCAAATGATCATCAGAAGCCTTTTTATCAATGAGGCCTCTATTTTCTTCATTTTCCATTATTTTCCTTCATTTTCCTCCTCGAATGCAACCTGTGACCTTTCACCTTCCTTTTCTCCTAATTTCCATTATTTTCATAAATAAATTGCCAATTAATGCTTCTTGCCTTTCCAAATCCTTTTCCATTACCTTTGTCAATTTCCTTAGCCATAATAAACCGAATGAACACCCACTAGGATGTGTTTCCCACCATTCAGCTTGGAATACGTGTCCCATGACCATGGTCTTATATATTTTTACATGGATTTTTAACCAGGGATGTTACAGAACCATCTCCCTTAGGGGGAAAACCGTCCTCAGTGTTCAATGACACCTATAACCAGCAAGACTATTGAAAACAAAACATACTGCCTCTGGAGCTCTATAACTTATCTCGTTGCAGTATTTATAATGACCTATTGAAACATGACAAACATACTGCTTACTGGATATTTATAACATAGCTCATTATGGTATTTATAATAATTTCCACATATACACACATACACATTTGTATCACCCCGATAGATAATCATACTGTCTATGGAGCTTTATAAATCCATCTCGATACAATATTTAAAATATTACACACATATACACTTATGCACATTTGCTCAACCAACAAATAAAATGATATGATGCTTGCATCTGCAATACGGGAGTACAGAGGCTCACACCTCCACCCTCAAAGTAATACCAGGATTCACCTCCTTCCCAAGAAGTCCAAAATCCACTACAAGGTCAAATATGCATCCAATGTCCAACGCTATAATCCTGCACCACTTGTCCTCTCAGTGAATAGTTACCAACTCATTGTTCTAGGGCACACTCCTAATGTGCATTTGATTCCACTTGGAAATGCTAATGACCAAAACAAATATAACCCCAACCTTCCCTTCTCTGGTACAAAGTCCCTCGGGAAATTGGTTCACCCCCTTCTATGCAATCACACACCTTCCAAGTTCTGTTGGCACCCCCATCTAGAGAAATCCATCCCTCGACAAGGTTTCCTCGCATTGAAAGGTCAAGAAACGAAGCCATATACCTACCTCAAAACCATCATATCGGTCATAACATGCTCATGGAAATCAATGGACACTATTGGGCACCATTGTCCCATAATGGCCTTGCTCCTGAAATGCTTTACCATCATACTGCCACATGTTCCAATTCCTTATGTTGTTGCTGCTAATGCTTGCCGTTAGTTTCGACCACCCAATGGGAATTTCATGATTTCCTATAATAAGCACATATTTTCCAATAGATTCAAAATAAATTGAAATAACTTCAAATCATACCCCATTGGTGGCCCATCAATAAGGTACACTTGCAATTCTGTTGACTTCCTGTCACAACAAGTCAAACTAGCATCTTTGACCTAATCATCATGTATAAACATATCACATTACGTTATCTCAAAACACAACCATCATAGATCAAAATCATAAATCACATGTAACAATCATAAACTAGAATCATATATCACATGTAATCATCATAGAATAGAATCATAAATCACATGCATAATAAAACAGAAATAAAATATTGATACTTATCCATTAATCAATCCTTATCTTCTACCTTTGTCTTTATTCTGTACGCACATCGGATCGGTTGCCACACCCGAGAAACACCCAGTGCCTTCTCCTCAACCATGTGCACATACACATAGTGTGCGTCACACACATGCAACCACAAAAAACATACAACACCATGCAATACATGCACCTACACCTGACATACCACACATACACCTACACCCAGTGTACAACACAACACACATACATACACATAGTTCAAAACAACGAATACATATGTCATGATGGACTGTGGAATTCTTCCAACATTTCTTTGATTTAATAGGGGATGAGATAGTTGAGGTGGTGGAAGAATCTAGGATCAGGGGTCATATTCATGAGCCTTTTAACTCTAACTTTATAGATTTAATTCCAAAATTGGATGAACCTGCTTCTTTCGAGGAGTTCATGCCAATATCCCTCTGCAACTGCATTTATAAATCATTGGAAAAATAATTGCGGTTTGTCTAAAGCCAATTCTATCAAGCAACATTTCAAGGGAACAATTTGGTTTCCTTTATGGCAGACAGATCGATGAGGCCATCAGAGTAGCTCAATAATCAATTCATAGCATAAAGAGAAGCAAAAGAGAAGGCATGATAGTCAAAATTGATCTGTCAAAGGCATATGACAAAATCAGTTGGTTATACCTTCGACTTCTTATGACTCACCTAGGATTTTGTATAGGATTCATAAATTGGGTCATGGGATGTATAAATAATGTGTCATTTGCAGTCCTCATAAACAGGGCAACCTTTCCCTTCGTCCACAGTCAGGGGGGGCTTAGACATGGATGCCCTCTGTCCCGCCTCATGTTCTTATTGGCAGCAGAAGGTCTTAGTCAATTGATCTTGGTTGCTAAGATGAGTGGAGATATAAAAGGAATTGAAATAGCAACAAATCTGTTTATTTCCCACTTTCTATTTGTAGATGATATCCTTCTTTTCAGTAATGGGTCAGAGGAGGATATTCAACAACTGAATATTTCTCTTGACTTGTTCCTGAAAGCAACCAAGATGTGCAATAATGCTCAAAAATCCTCAATTGCCCACGAAGGCTTTAGAGTGAATGAGGTAGACAAAATTACCTCGATTCTCCCTTACGATTCAAATCCTATGGGAGATAGCTTCAAATACCTAGGTTTTCATTTAAATCTAGATTCATACAACAAACGGGACTGGAACTGGCTGCTGGGCAAAATTGAAAACCATATAAAATTATGGAGTTTCAAGTGGCTATCGAGAGCGGGCATAATGGTACTCATAAAATCTGTGCTTATGGATATACTAGTATATTGGATTTCTCTAACATGGGTTCCAAAAGGAATACTCTTCAAAATAAGGAAACGGTGCAATTGCTTTCTTTAGGCAGGTTTTAAAGAGGATTTGGTCCTTCCATGGTTTGCGTGGGACAAAATCGCCCGACCTAAACCATGGGGAGGATGGGGGATAAAGGAGCTCCAATCTTTTGCAATGTCATTGGTGGAAAATTCAGGGTGGCAGTTGTTAATTATGGATAACATATGGACTGTTGTGGTAAAAATAAATTACATCGACCCAGAACCTATGGATGATTGGATGCAGAGGGTTGATAAAAATCCAAAAAACTCTTCAACAATATGGAAGTCAACAATAGACACTTTTAGAATCGTGGAGGATGGTCTAACCTAACACATAGGTAATGGAGAAAAGCTCAGAATAGGTCCTGACCCTTGGGTGGGATGAAATGAGGATTATGTACTTCCAAGGGAGCTCCTAGAATTTCTTAATGGCCAAGGTGTTGTGTTCCTCAAACAGATTGAGAAAGGTGAAACCTCAAACATATGGCATCAAGGATGGAAATCAGTCGAGGATCTTCTCCTAGAACCTCCATGGGGGGAAGAGTGGCAAATATTCATAGGATAACTACAACGCACCAATGTTAGGATCAGGGATAGGCCAGATTCTATACGATGGGTTCATGCTCCATCACGCCAATACTTCCAAAAATATGGTTATAACTTATTGATGGCTAGGAAAAATTGGGGAGTGAAAGAATGGTGGTGCAAATTGTTATGGAAATTGAAAAGTCCTGCAAAAGCAAGAATTTTCTTCTGGTGCATCCTAAAGAATAAAGTCCCCAATTGGGAGAACCTTTAGAAATGGAAAAAACATGGGCTAGGCTGGTGTATTTTGTGCAAAAATGTTGAAGAATCTATTAGCCATTTATTTTTACAATGCCCTTTTATATCGAAGGTTTGGGAGTCCACTCTGAACCTATTGGGGATAAGATTAACATGGAATGGGGATACCTGTAGGGAAGCTTCGAAAATTTGGTGGAATTCGACAACATATGAAAAATTAAGAAACATTTCTCCGATCATCTCATGGGGCGTCTGGCTAGCCTGAAACAAAGGCATCTTTCAGGATCGTGCAACTTCTCCCTCTTTGCTTGCTGCAGAATGTGCTTCGATTTTTGCTTTTATTCCTGTAAATTCTCCTCTTCAGGCACACATGATTATTAGGGAAGAACAAATTAGGCCTGATATCGCTTGGGCATACTTTGATGGTGCTTTTGATGCACACAATAGATTTGGGGCAGGGCTGGTTATCAACATTAATGAAAACAAAATTTTCAAATCTTCAGTGGGCCTAGTACCAGGAACTAATAATTATGCTGAACTACAATCATTAAAATTCGTAATGTTTTGGATAAAAAAGTCGGGGATTGGATCTGTGCAAATTTTTGGTGGCTCATTGAATGTTATAAATTTTTTCACCAATTTGCAAAGATGTCAAAATCATATTTTGATTCCACTCTTAGAAGAAAATTTCCAAATCAAAATGACTTATGATCATATATGAGTTTTCCATATCTACAAGGAGCGGAACTCAACAACATACCTCCTTTCTAAGGAGGGTTTACTACAGGATCTAGGTGTTTGGTGTATAACATAGCATACAGATGGGACAATCCACGTGTCAGATAAGCAACCCTACAATCTCTAGTTTGGCCACTCTTGTTGCTTTTTTCTCATATCAGTTTTTCCAGTTTTATACTTTTGGATACTTGTCTCTATCTGACTATTTGTACTTTTGTATAAAACAATTATCTTTTGTAAAATTGATATTTGTAAGGGTCACTTTCTCCATGAGGGGAGGCCTAGGTTTTGGACAAGATCTTTTTTCACGATGGAACTGTGGGTTGGTTTTTGCTCAGTTTTGTTGTAGATTTTTTGCCTATTTCATGGCAGATATACTACTTTTCAGAATGCTTAAAAACATCTACCCTTGTAACTTTTTATCCCCTTACTAAAAATTTCGAATTTTCCTCGGGAAAAAAAAGAAAGAAAAAAAGGAAATAAAGGTTAACATATAACATGCTAATCAACAACATATAACATAATTATCAATTTATCTAACATAAAACAACAATAACAATGCCTACAACCACAAGATACTATCATTCATGACTATCCGACACATATGCATATGACTACACTAATCAACTAGCATTTATCATACATGTAACCATAACAATAATATAATGACAAGCATATCAGTAACCCTGATGCTTATAACAAATATTAACCAACATACCTGCATGGCCACCAACAAAGTTGTATGATGATTTTCTCTTACCCCGAAGTCCATTGTTGCAACTTCACTTTAATGATTTGCATCTCCTGCTTTATCTCAACCAACACTTTAGCATCATAACATACCAATATCATCATGATGACCTAATTTCATATAATGACCTTATGGAAAACAACCTTCACCATGCAAATGCATGCATAAAAACATGTAAACACCGACATGCATAACAAATGCATATACAACCATACACTCATGATGGCACATCCCACAACAACACCATCAACCTTCACATGGCGACACAATGACAACAATGACCACCACCATGCATACACAACAAGCACATAGTCCATAAACATAAAGAGAACATATGCAACTGACATGCATGCATGACAAAAATATTCCGCCCATTCAGTACGAGGGGTGAACCATACTCTGATACCATTCTGTGGTATTATATATCACACAAAGAGATCGAAAACTAGACACCACCCAAAAAGAACAAAAACCTGCTCTGATACCACTCTGTGGTATCAGATACGACCTAAAGAGAGTGCAAACTGCTCTGATACTACTATGTGGTATCCGATATGATCCAAAGAGAGTTCAACTGACTCTGATACCACCCTGTAATGATACGTCCCCTCATATATACCCACTTTCACTGGCCAACCGGGGTAAATATGTGACGAGGGGCTACTATGACAAGACTCAACCTCTTAGGTGACCTTAAGGAAGTGGAATCTATGGAAACCCAAATCAAAAACCTTCTATACCTGCTACATGACTCCTCGAAGCCTTCCCCATCATCTCCATGACCAGTCACTGGGTCCCACTGAGTTTTAGTGCATCAAACCTCTGGACGCTCCCTTGATATGGAAAAGGGTGCGTATGGGAGGCTCGAAAAGCTCCCACAACAAGGGCAAGGGAGCTTTTGGGGAAACTTTTCCCTAGCGCTGTGCCTGTGACCCAGGGATTCATGCCACTTTTCAAGCCTAGAATCTAGGTCACTGCCCCAAAAACCCCTGTAGCTTTCAAGATCCATAATTTACATGAAAACAATACTTGCAAGCCCAAAAATTGCTACAGGACTAGGCCTGACCATCCCCAACTGAGACTGATATTCTGTCAAACACTTGGCATCAATGCAATCTACAGGACATGAATACAATACATAACATAAATGACTGATAAATCATATGAGACTTGATAGGAAGGATCACCACCTTCTTCCCTTTCGACTTCAATTAGGTCTTGCATCCATTATCCTTTCAGTTATAAGTAAACACATGAAATAACCATGACTATAACCAGTCATATAACCATGCTTATAACCAACATTAAACCATGTAAAAACAATGAGATAACATCCATAAAGGCCACATAATAACAAGTAAAAAAACAATAGAACTTAGCTTTTATTAAACATAGGCAAGAGCCAACTAGGTTTGGGGCTTCCATGTACCACTCGACCATAAACATGGCTGAACCAAATCTTTCTTTTAGCCAGTCATTCCCATGTCATATTCCAAGCATGAATGTGGGATCTCATGGATAAACCAATCCAAAAACAACCAAGGGAATCCAGAGGTTAAACCACCTCCACTCTCACCAAAACGTGATCTCACCGAAACTGACACCGAGATCACTAAACGAAACCAAGCTTGAAATGCCTCAAGACTCCATCACTATACTTGAGGAATTTTCCGTCTCCTTGTCTCTTAGGCTTTACCGCAATCCACACCAGATCACTATGCCTTAAACTGAGACTCCACCCTCAAGATTTACTACCTGTCCCACCAACACTGGTCAAGGGATTCCTAGGCCTTTGGGAATTTTCCTAAGACCACCTTCGCTCTAGATTGCGAAAGCACCCGGAAATTCCAAAGCTCAAAACCAAGAAACAATCTCATCACACCATGGTTATCCGGAAAAAGGAAAGGCGGCTAAAAACCACTGTCATAACCCGACAAGACCATGCCATCGGAAACTAGAGAACCAAATACCAATATGCAAAGCCATGCATGTCAAAAACAACTAGGAAATCACACATGCAATATATTACTTGCAAGTATTCCTGCTGAAGCTGCTTGATCTTACTCTTGCTTTGCTTTCTTTTCCTTCTCCTTCCTTTACTTGCTTTTCCCTTCTTTGCTACAAATATAGAGTGCTCTAAGAAAACTCAGTGGCCAAGAGTGTGTGTGAGAGAGAATAATGAGAGAGCTCCAAAACTGAACTGGCAAAAGGTTAAACTAGCTAAGCCTAACAAAAGCTTGCCAATTGATCCTCACAAGCCTTTTTATTAATAAGGCCTCTATTTTATTCATTTTCCATTGTTTTCCTCCTCACATGCAACTTGTGACCTTTCACCTTCATTTTCTCCCAATTTCCATTATTTTCATAAAGAAAATGCCAATTAATGCCTCTTGCCTTTCCAAATCCTTTGCCATTGCCTTTGCTAATTTCCTTAGCCATAATAAACAGAATGAACACCAATGATGATGTTTTTCCCACCATTCAGCTTGGAATATGTGTACCGTAGCTATGGCCTTATATATTTTTACATGGATTTTTAACCAAGGCTGTTACAGAATCTTTGTAGATATTATAATCAAGCAATTGAAAAAAATCCTGAATAAATCTTGCCACAACAAACACTGAGATCAAGAAAGTGAATTAATACTTAAAACTACTTAATATGTTAGAAACTCTCATTGGATTGCCCTGCATTTTGACTTTTAACGTCGAGCTATTCCAATCACCTTCAACTTTATCTTAATACAAACAAAGCTACTTTGAAATGCTCATATTTATTCCAATCAACTTGGATATTAGAAAATATACTTAATTATCTTGAGGGGAAACAAAGATATATATTTGATCAAATATATATAAACTTCACACATTATTTTATTTGAAAGCTAGTTTTATTTTTCCTATTATTAAATTTATATTTTATATTTTATCTTCAAATAATTTGAAAGCTAGTTTTATTTTTCCTATTATTAAATTTATATTTTATATTTTATCTAAATTTGAAGAGACATTTCAATGTAAATATTAGTTATAAAACTATAATTTTTAGTCGTATAATGAAACTATGTTGACCACATAATATTTCACCCAATATTACATTTATGCCTAAATTATTTTTATGAAATTAAATTCAATTTTCAATTTAAAAAAAATTGTGAATCTAATTTTTAATTAATTTAGATGTATATAATATGAATCTAATCTCTTAATATAAACCATTTAATTCTGTAATTCATGATGCATCTTTTCGATGTTGGTTGACTGGTGTTCAACGGAAAGACCTTTATTTTTTCTTCCTTGTTCTTGGTGCAGTAATTCATTCCAATAGCAGTAGTCTATAATGCGACTTTTTGAAAGTTTTTCTGGCGGATTTTTCCGGTCAAAATCCGGTAGCAATTCATTGGAATCCCAAGTTTGATAGCTAGTTTCTGCACAATCAATGGCTCTCAGGGTTTTTCAGGGCGCTGAATCCAAATATGCAGTTAAAAAACCATTTTAACTGCTAAAAATCAAGATTTAACCTCATTTCTTCCGCCGGATTCCGTCACCGGAATCTTCAAAAAGTCGCATTATAGACAACTCCATTCCAATATCATGCCCTGCATTATTAAAAATAGTATTTTAATAGTCCAAATTCCTCCCCACACTCCAAAAAACATAGAATAACAATACTCTTAGTGTCTGGGAGGCGTGACAAGTAAGTAGCACGATCGAATTCTTTAGTAATGGCGTTGTGTACCCACGTCACAATTTGTCAGGAACACAGTATTCTAACATTAAAATTTGGTAAAAAATTTAAAATATTAAAATGTTAAAGGTTTGAATCATTTTGTAATGATGAAAAAGTATTCAGTATTATTAAAAACCCCTTGGCATTTTCAGGATTCTGAAATTTGACAACTGTAATTTACATTTGATCTTTTCTTAGTATAATTATTCTTTAGTTATATTTTTTTATGAGTAATTTTCTCTACTGTAAAAGAGTGTAAATTTGCCATATTATTATCATATGTAAATTTGTTATATTATTATCATATTTTTATTTAAAAGAGATCATATGAATATCAATTTTTAGATTTGAAAGTTGTTTTTTATTTTTAGAATAGTGTTTTGGTTAAAGTTGAGACATATATAGATGATTTACTTATGAAAAAACTGACACTCAAATATTGTATTTTTTTATTTAAAACTCAAAATCTATTTAAATTTGTCATGTTCTAGTAGTTTCTTTTTGAAATTCCTTTATTGTGACTAATCTCCACATAGATTCCAGCATATGTGAAAAGACTACACTAAGTCTGGTCAAGATCATACTTCAAAAAGTTTCCTAATGTATTTTTAGCATCTTTAAAAATTAACTAATGCTAAAGAGAAAGAGGGATATTTGGGAGTTAACCAAACTTTTATTTTGAATAAGAAAATAGTGGAGGGACCAAAGTCAAGAAACCATAGGGTAATGAGGAGTCCCATTCTACCCCAAAACCCAGGTCCCTCCTCATTTTCTTTTAATCATTAGGATGGTAAGCTAAGCTACAAATAAACCAATATAACACAAAAACAACTACATAATGTTTGGTCCAATAGGAATAAATCCACTAGTATATATCTATTGATTATAGTTAGAACCCATTAAACCAACATATTATAGTAGATTTAAGGGTTGAAAACAGTTCATTTGTCTCTATATTGTTAACCTCCAACATTGACATCTAGTCCAAGTTCCCAAGCATAAACAAACTTGGATGATAAGAGTTTAAGTTATTGTAGGTGATGCCTTGGGTTAGCTACATCCTGGTAAGAAATTAGGTTCATTGAAGAAGGGACCCCAGATCCCATTTCTCTTTTAAGACAAACACATTCATAAAATAAGAGTGGAATCTTTGTAGATATTATAATCAAACAATTGAAAGAAATCTTTAATAAATCTTGCCACGAGTACCTAGATCTAGAAAGTGAATTAATACTTAAAACTACTTAATATGTTAGAAACTATTGCCTTGCATTTTGACTCTTAGCCTCCCATCTATGCCAATGGCCTTCAACTTTATCTTAATACAAGCAAAGCTACTTTGAAATGCTCATATTTATTGAAATCAACTTGGATATTAGAAAATCTACTTAATTATTATGAGGGAAAACAAAAATACATATTTTAACCAAGTTTTTTGGTATTATTGTATGTTTTTAGTGTTTTCAATTTTTTTTTATAGTTCTTTTTAATATATTTGTAAGTCAAATATGTTTTAAATTTGATAAAAAAATGTTAATGAAAAATTAAATAAGTAAACTCTACAGAATATGAAAAGCTCAATTTGTTTTAAACACTATTTATGTATTAATAATTTTTAATAGTCTGGATTCCTCCCAACACTCCAAAACGTAGAATAACTATGCTTTTAAGAATATGTTAGTGTCTGGTTGGCATGTGAATCTAATAATTTATTTACACTTTATTCAAGGCAGCATCTCTCTGGTTAAACAATTAATTTTTGCTTATGAGAGTCTTTTTCACTTACCATGCTTTGTGGGTTCATTATTATATTCCTCAAAAAATACAAAATCTCCTGTTTTCAGTGTGGCATGAAAGACGAACAAAGGTTTTATGTGAGTGGCGTAGGCGTGACAGGTTTAGAAGGTAGCACGTTCGAATTCTTTAGTAATGGCGTTGTCTATTGACGACGTCACAAATTTGTTTGGATGATAGTATTCTGTTAGAATTTGGTAAAATAATTTCAAAATATTAAAATGTTGGAGCGTTTGAATTATTTTTTTTAGTGAAAATAGATTTAACACTATTATAAATTAGCAGTTTATTTAGAATCTTAAAATTTAATAATTGTAATTTTAAATTTTAAAAAATTTCTGTCTTTTTTAAATTACGCTTTAAAAATCTATAACTACACAGTCACGTGACAGCCATGTGAAACTCTTTACTTATTTCGTCATTAAATTCTTTGCATTTATAATTGGGTTGTGGACTCCATATATTTTAGGATTTGTCTAATCGGCGGAGGAGGAATTGTTAAGACAGTCAAAAGTGATAGGAAATAGTAGGAATTCCAGTAAAAAAATTTCAAAAAATCTTATAAAGGCAGTGTTTGAATAAATTTATAAAAATCCTTACAAGATTTTCTCTACATATGACCAAAATTTCTATAATTCGAACCAACTTCTCCGCTTCTTTAAGCTGGGTGTTTATTTTATAGTTTTCTGCATGTGGCAGGCCGTACGTCGTACGGCGGAGTTTTATTTTGCGTGTCAGTCAAGGTCGTGAGTTCGAATCGCGTGGGTGATTGAAACCGAGTTCCCCAATCCCCAAAACCGTGTCGGCCCCGTGTGAAACCGCCTCGCACTGGTCCAGGGTTCGAGTTCCACTTCAGTTTACAACGCAGAGACTCCTACAGGAGTGAATGACTTTGCACTAAGAGACGGAGTTATGAAGTTACTTCGGAGCTGTCCGTCCGCTCTTAGAAACAATCACCATTCGGTTTCAACATAGCCATAGTTCCAACCTTCTTTTATTTTTCAATTCTATTTTAAAGGTTTATTTTAATTTTAATTTTTCTCTCTTCGTTAGTTGTAATTATTAATTTTTTTCTGGGTCACTTTTTTTCAATTCTTAATTCTTAATGAATTTTCATAATAGATCTCGACAAGTAATGTTTCAATATGGGTATGATTGTCAATATTACAAGACTAAAGTTATGATAACTAAATCTAAATAGATCTTCTATGATAATTTCATTTATGATAATAACTACTCGGATAAAGTTCCTTCATACAAATATTTAGGAATCAACATCCATCATCAATTCAGTTGGAATTATATCATTGAGAAAATGATAAATGGAGGATGAAAAACCTACTCTGGGCTTGAAAACAATTGTAAGTTGGGTGATCTTTGAATTTGAAAAAAAAAAAAAAAAAAACTCTTTGAGACTCTTGTCACCCATGTTATTTTATATGGATGCGAGGCTCGGGGTTTGCAGTGTATCTAGAGAGTCATGGAGGAAGATTGAGCATATCCAAATATAATTTACAACCTACAACCTCTAGATTAAAGGAAATACTCCCTACCCTATCCTATTGATTGAAGTTAGCTTGTCCCTCATTGAAAGCATGTATATGACTAGGTATCTCATGTATAAGAAGAAGTTATTTAACATGGAAGCCAAGAGGTTTCCTAAACTTGCTTCTAACTCTAGCCAAAATCCCCAACTTCAACTCAAGAGAGGATGGTATAAGGGTGCCCAATCTTGGCTAGTCGATGTTGATTTTCCACGACCTTGGGTCTAGGTTAGAGTCTTAAAATCATTGACGCTACCAAACCAAGAATCTCAACCATAAACTACTTTGCACAACAGAAATATAAAGTAATGAATCACACATACACAAAACATAGGCAACTTTTTCAAAATTTTCAACCCAACTTCATTATATTAACAACATATAGTACAACAGTCTAGGGCTCCCATACTAGGGATATTGACCCTTAGTACAAGATACAAAACTGGGGCTTGGTGTCAGTCCATCGACAACCAATATTCCCTCAACAAGATACTCTAATCATCTCGTTGTTGTAGTTAACTTCACATCTCCCCTCGGTCATACCCCGTACCTGCTCGGTCCTTCGGCTTCCGATCTGTAGCTCCTGCCTGTATTAATGCTCCAAGTCCATCTGGCCATTGAATCTTGGCTATCCAATCTACTCTCTAGTTGTGCCTTCCTCCATTAAGGCCACAACACATCGAGACTCCTATCGAGTTGTTCACAACTCCACTTGTGAACAACTCTCAATTGCCCACTGCTGCTCCTCAACTACTTAGGGACTTCAACCCACTATGGTCTTCCTGCACTACACTTGATGAAGACCAACATCACTGTAAGATGCTCATCTCCCACAATGAACACAAGCTATGTAGACTACCCGTCATCTGATGTAGAAGTCCTTCTCTATACATAAGTCTTTGGCTTCAATCTGCCAATCTAGCAGTCACTTTTGTCCATCAAAGCATTGCACATAAGGCTGCAATACTTCACCCAATCACGCACCAACAACATCCTTCTTCTCTGTTGCTCTAGGGCTACTTTGGGTAGCCAACTCGCTACCCTCCAATCAACTCTATGACACCCAGTCCATCATCCAAGCGTCCATCTGCAACACACCTTGCTACTGTCATCTTGCCTTCTGATCTGATGTGCTTGCTGTCACCTTGGCTGCTTGGTAGGCCTCCCAACAATCCACGTGGGCTCCTCCAAACAACTCTTAAGGCATCCTCAAGCTACCCACCAATGGATCCATGCAAAAGTCAACACTTTGACCCAATACACGAAAACTCTCGCTCTAAGTTTGCTGCCCAATCACTGTGGAAATTGTCACTAGTCTAGGGCATATAATCATGATATTTTCCCTCTCCTCATTGACTTCCACAGGTTGCCTTAGCACGATCCAAATCTGATCCTCATCTAGGATCCAAACCTATAAGAAATGTCATAAATAACATACCTTTACTCATTGTTTGCGGTCTCCTTGACTGTTGCATTCATGGACTGGTTAGGGCATCAATGATAGTCCTACTAGCCCTCAAACATCAACTACAACAACCCTCCCAAGGCTATGATCACCCTTCTCTAGCACTCCTAAACCACACGTTGTCATGCCATCCACAAGCACTCCCTAACAAGCCTTACACCTTCCTTGCTGGCCTTAACGTAGATATGTGGGTGTATTAGGGACTGTGACTTGCTACAACAAGCCTATCCCTTGCTGTGACAACCATTTCCAAGGGTTCTAAGCCCACTAAATAACACCTTATGCCTTCGGCCCTCAAGAACATCCTGCGACATCTAAGAGAGCCTCTTGGCCTCAATCAAGGTGACACAAAAACAAGCCGTTACTCTAGCAGCTCACTCGGCCTCTATCAAGGAACTCAAACCTCCTCCATGTTGTCTTAGAGCCTCCCTCTCTTGTTGCAACTAGGGAAATTTCAAAGCTATCTTTCTTGCCTTGTGTTACACCAAATGGATTCTCTAAAACAATTTAATACACCTTGTATTTATACACATACAAGGGCTCAACGAATTGACGAGGATACCCATATATTAGACTGCTTTTACACCAAGCCTACATGACTTGATAACCAATAATTACCTTGTCAACCTCAAAAATTCATTTCTCTCTAACGATAACTCGGATTTGGATGATTCTCAATGTGTTAGAATCGTATTGTCGAGCATTATCATCGTCATCCATCACATGTCGTACCTCCATCGCATGTCATACCTCCATCACAGTTTTGGCCCAAATCACAATGGGTGCAAAACCCCCAAAATTGGATCTCAAGACCACAAGCTCATTTGTAGCACTTCGACCTCCAACCCTTGAACACTAGGGCTTGGAGTACCTCCCAAGCTACAAAAAACAATACTCCCTCTTAGTGAGGGAGGTACTTCCAAGGCTAGGAAGTAACCATCATCATCTGGCGACACTAGCCCATTTGACATCCATCACTGTAGTATACCCTGTATGCATTCGACAATATCAGTAGTGCCTCTGCCTCATCACATCCGAACCTGAAGATCCCAAACCTCCATAGGGCTTCTCCCACTGAGGCTAGACTCCCTCTGAGCCTACACAATCTCCTCTGGCTCAATCCTGCAAGCACTCATGCTTCTAGATCAAATATAACTCGTGCAAATCCCACCGATATTGGATATGCAACATCACAATCAAGACTCTAGACTTCCAATCTATAGTCCATCACATGAAGCCATCTGGATCACCTTGATCTTGTCCGTGTCGAATAAACCCTCGAACTATCCCAACCATCCATGACAAGACATAGGAAGTCCATGATCTACAAACTGCCACACAACATATTGAAGTGTACCAGGTTCACCACCGATCCACCAGAATTCCTAGCCCATCTCATCATGTAGTCTATCGAGACCACATTTCCATGTCTCCAGTTGAACCCTTTGCTCCATGATGTTGGGTTGTGTTATATTCTTTCCACGACTAGCCTATGTAGTTAACCGGGGGGTTAGAGGAGGGGTAGAGCCCCCCCTTTGTTGCACTGATTGCACAATGGGGGGGGTCACAGGGGGTTTGAGGGGGGCGGGTAGCCTCCCTCTATGGGGTCCAGGGCAGTGCCCTAGGAAAACATTTTTTTGGACCCTATATTAGGTTGGGTGGATCTACCTATGGTTTTGTGCATGGTTTTCACACATGGTTTTGGACGGGATGGTTTTCGGTCCATGGTTTTGGACGCGATGGTTTTCGGTCCATGGTACTGGATGCTTCAGCATGTATAAATATGTATTGTAACATTGAAAGGAACATAATGAAAAATCAATTTTGTAGTCCCGGTTTTGGGATCTAGAGGAAAATCTCTGTGTATATGTGTTTTATGTGATATGCTCTCGCATTGTTTATTTTCTGTGTTTTAGAATTCGTATGTTAGGCCCCTATACTACTAGTGTAACCCCTTATTGTTATTAGTACAACCCACTTATTATATTTATGTACCCATGTAGTGCCCATATTGTTACTATTGTGCCCCATAGAAGCCCACTATTGTATTATTTTCCTCACATTATTATTGTTATGTCGGCTCTGATATGTTATGACCCCTTAGACTCCTATATATAGAAAGGAGGTCTTTTCATTTGTATCATCCAAGAATTGTTCATTTATGTAATGTAAAGGAGGTTTCCCCCTCAAAGAGGTTGAATTCTAAGGCATTGATCTATCTTTTCTATCTTTTCTTGCGCTGGTTTCATAACATTTGGTATCAGAGCTTTGGATTCTAGGGTTTCGCTGCTCCAAACAGGTCATTGTGGCATTTTCGCTATAACAATTTTTATGCGACGTTTCAGACGCTAAAAAAAAATCCATTTGAGAAGACATCGCGCTGAATCTTGGGTCCAAATTTCAGAGCTTTTCACGCTATTTTTACGGAAATATGATCAGAAGAAGTTGGCCTTTGTGCAGACTCCTGAATTACATTCCAAACAGGTGACCTGGGGGAAAATCATCATAACTTTCTATCTGAGCATTGGATTGAAATTTCGTAAGAAGGTACAGAAAGAGGACAGGCTGTAGTTTTCTTTTATATATTTTTCAGAGTCAAAGGTCGAAACAGTGACTCGTGGCACGTCGTACAAGTTCGCTCTACGGAACTAGTCTATAACCAGGTCACTGTGGGAGATTTCACATAACTCTTCCTTGGAAACTCCAATTTGAATGAAACTGGTAGCATTGGAAAGAGGACACAGAGGGCTACTATAGGTCACAATTTTAGAACTTAAATATCTGAAAGTACAGAGTTACAGTCGTTTCAAGATCGAGCTCCTAAAATCAAGAAAAAGCAAGATGAGGAAGTTTGATGGCAAGGATCCGGTAAATTGGATACTTCAGAT